>CAUYQU010011945.1:0-47396 GCA_963574635.1 Cheracebus regulus
AGTTTGGCAGGATATGTGATTTTGGGTTGAAAATTCTTTTCTTTAAGGATATTGAATATTGACCCCCACTCTCTTCTAGATTGTAGGGTTTCTGCTGAGAGGTCTGCTGTGAGTCTGACTGGCTTCCCTTTATAGGTAATCTGACCTTTCTCTCTAGCTGCCCTTAAAATGTTCTCCTTTATTGCAACCCTAGTAAATCTAGCAATCATATGTCTTGGAGTTGGTCTACTTGAGGAATATCTTTGTGGTGTTCTCTAGATTACCTGGAGTTGAGTATTGTCCTGCCTTACTAGGTTAGGAAAGTTTTCCTGAATAATATCCTGAAAAATATTTTTCAACTTAGATTCATTCTCTTCATGACATTCAGGTACACCAATCAATCGTAAATTAGGTCTTTTCACATAGTCCCATATTTCCTGGAGACTTTGCTCATTCCTTTACACTCTTTGTTCTCGAATCTTGTCTTCTCATTTCATTTCATTAAGTAAGTCTTCGACCTCTGATATCCTTTCTTTTGCTTGATCAATTCGACTGTTAAAACCTGTGCATGCTTCACGACATTCTCTTATTGTGTTCTTCAGTTCCAATAATTCCCTTATATTCGTTTCTAAATTGTCTGTTCTCATTAGGATTTCGTCAAACCTTTTTTCAAGGTTCTTAGTTTCTTTGCATTGGACTAGGACATGTTCTTTTAACTCAAAAAAGTTCCTTATCATCCACCTTCTGAAGCCCATATCTGTTATTGGAACAGACTCGTTCTCCATCAGGCCTTGTTCCCTTGATGGTGAAGAACTGTGATCCCCTGTAGAAGGAGAAGCATTCTGCTTCTGGATATTCTCAGCTTTTTTACACTGGTTTCTTCCCGTCATCGTAATTTTATCCACCTGTCGTCTCTGTAATTACCTACTTTCAATTTAGGTCTCTGAGTGGATGTCCAACTTGTTGATTCCCAATGCTGAAATCTGAGCAACCCACTGCACTGGCTAAAACCACGGCATTAAGATTCGTGGTGCTTTTCTGCTCGGGGGATCTCTGGTCTGGCTTCCCTCTTGAAATGGGTGACTCGCCTTCCTGGAGATCCAAACGTTGATCAAAAGGGAAGCTAGTCCTGTTTACTCCGGACCAAGAACCGCCATGCCAAAGCGCCGGCAAAAACGCCACGCCAGCCACAAGAGTGGCGCTGGCCACTTGAGGAGCTCCTCCTCTGGGATTCCTAGTCTGTAAGCAACAAAAATTTTTCTGAAAATGTGGCGTCCTCTCATTCTGTGTGCTGTCTCTGGGAGCTACAATCCTGAGCTGCTAGTAGTCGGCCATCTTGGATCTCTCTCTCCGCATTGGGTTTTTATGATGTTGGATTTTTTCTTGAAGTTCTCACCTCCGTCTTAAGTGCATGCCTTTTTTCTTTGTCTAGTTTTCCCTCTCCTACCTTAAGTCTCCACCTTTTCTCTCACCTAGCTCCCACCATAGGGTTGTAAGATTCTCCCTTAAAGTCATTTGATGCTCATATATGGACATAGAACATGAATTCTATTTTTTTTTCCGTAGGCTATTGGAGTACAGGTGGTATTTGATTACATGAGTAAGTTCTTTACTGGAGCTTTGTGAGATTTTGGTGCACCCATCACCCGAGTAGTATATACTGCATACTATTTGTAATCTTTTATTCCCCACCAACTTATTCCCCAAGTCCCCAAAGTCCATTGTATCATTTTTATGCCTTTCTGTCCTCATAGCTTAGCTTCCACGTATCAGTGAGAATACACAGTGTTTGGTTTTCAATTCTTAAGTTATTCCACTTAGAATAATAGTCACCAATTTAATCTAGGCCATTGCAAATGCTGTTAATTCATTCCTTTTTATAGCTGAGTAGTATTCCATTATACATCCACTTGTTGACTGATGGGCATTTGGGTTGGTTCCACAATTTTGCAATTGTGGACTTTGCTGCTAGAAACACACATGCATAAGTATCTTTTCCGTAAAATGACTTCTTTTCCTCTGGGTAGATACTCAATAGTCAGATTGCTAGGTCAAATGGTAGTTCTACCTTTAGTTCTTTAAGAAATCTCCACAGTGTTTTCTATAGTGTCTACTAATTTAATTCTCACTGGCAGTGCAGAAGTGTTCCCTGATCACTGCATCCATGCCAACATTTATTATATTTTGATTTTTTTTATTATGGCCATTCGTGCAAGAGTAAGGTGGTATCACATTGTGATTTTGATTTGCATTTCCCTGATCATTAGTGATGTTAAGCATTTTTTCATATGTTTGTTGGCTATTTGTATATCTTCTTTTGAGAATTAATTGTCTATTCATGTCCTTAGCCTACTTTTTGATGGAATTGCTTGTTTCTTTCTTACTGACTTGTTTGAGTTCATTATAGATTCTGGCTATTAGTCCTTTGTTGGATGTATAGATCATGAAGATGTTCTCCAATTCTGTGAATTGTCTGCTTACTCTGCTGACTTTTCCTTTTGCCCTACAAAAGCTCTTTGGGTCCCAGCTATTTATCTTTGTTTTAATTGCATTTACTTTTGGGTTCTCGGTCATAAAATCCTTGCCTATGCCAATATCTAGATGGATTTTTCCAATGTTATCTTCTAGAATTCTTATAGTTTCAGGTTAAATAGTCCACTTAAAGAGACTTTGATCCATTTAGTTGATTTTTGCATAAGGTGAGAGATGAGGATTCAGTTTCACAAAACACTGGTGAAAGAAATCATAGACAACACAAACAAATGGAAACACATCCCATGCTCATGGATGAATAAAAGCTATATTGTGAAAATGACCATACTGCCAAAAGCAATCTACAAATTCAACAAAATCCCCATCGAAATACCATTATTCTTCACAGAATTAGAAAAAATATTCCTAAAATTCGTATGAAACCAAAAAATGAGCCTGCATAACAGAAGCAAAAATAACAAATCTGGAGGCATCACACTGCCTCATTTCAAACTATACTGTAAGGCCATAGTCAACAAAATAACATGATACTGGTATAAGAATAGGCACGTAAACCAATGTAATATAATAGAGAACCCAGAAATAAACCCAAATACTTACAGCCAACCAATCTTCAACAAAGCAAACAAAAACATAAAATTGGGAAAGGACACCCCTTTCAACAAATGCTTCTGGGAAAATTGGCTAGCCACATGTAGGAGAAGGAAACTGGATACAGATTCTGTCTAATGGCTGCAGTGCTCATTACTGCCACCCCAGGAAGGTTTAATAGTGGTCAAATCTATACTTACTGCCCCTTTATATCTCTTTAGGAATTTCTCCTTTGTCCTCTTCTCTTCTTATCAATGTGAGCTGGCTATATTCTGATAGTTTGACTGCCAAGTGAGTAGTTGTTGGGGCATCTTAAAAGATGTTTCAGGGTGTTTCTTTCTGCATAGGTACCTCCCCCTTTCTCTGGTCTTATCTAGCATGCATGTTTTGGGTCATCTGTAGGATGTAAGATTTTCCAGACTGCCTTTCTTCAGGTGCTTCCCCTCCTGCTGGTGTCTAGCTATCTCTCTACTCTAATATATTCATATTAGAATAAAAAATAAAAATACTTAAGTGCCCTTCTAGATGACAATGCTATAAGAATAATGTATTTTATGAAATATTTTATCAGAAAACAATTTTAAATTATTTTGTATGTTTTCATAGCTTTCAATTAAAATGAAAAATCTTTTATTTATATAATTAAAGGGCAGTCAATAATATCTGATTAAATTGAGCATTCAAGGGTATAATTAATATTGATAAGTAATAAGTAAATTGTTAAGCAGGTGAGCTGATAAAATTTATGAGTCCTTTAATTCTCTGGGAAATTCCATCAAATTTTACTTATTTTCCTTAATATTCATTTCAAAGAAATAATATGGAAAAAGACAAAGTAATACAATAATGTGATTCCCAGCAGGCCATACAGGTATTTCTGAAGAAAAACAATTTTTAGTTTAAGAAGTGAAGAGCCCACATCTTTTTTAATTTTACAAAAACTGTTTTTAAGTAAAGAATTCTTTTGGATGAAAAAATTTAAAATATCTGCATAAAAATTCAGAATAAATAAATAAAATTGTGTGGCTATCAACCACAAAACACTTGTTTCATAGTTCTAAACCCTTTTTTCTCTCTGAATAAACATAAAACATCTTGATTTTATGAGAAACTATAGCAACGCAATTTATCCATATCAAACTTAAATTCTCAAATTGTTTCTATATATTTATGCTTTTGTATCTTGATGATACAAAAGCATCATCAAGATTGTTGATATTGCACAATTACAGTGTTCATTAGGACCCTCACAAAGCAAATTTAAAAATCAACTTATTAGCAGAATAAAATTTGAGTTCTGACCAAAGAATTTCATTGCTTGTATTTTCTAGTATCCTTAAAGTATATAAAAAAAAATTCTCTCATTTTCTTTTTCTAAAAACTGCTTCTGATTTAAAATTCACTTTTCTATTAACAGTCTACCTTAGAGTTGCCTATGATGATCATATCATTTGCTGATAATTTTGCCTCATATATGTTTCTATGAAATTCTGTATTTTCCAGTACCTCTATCATTTTCTTTTTGGACTGCCAATTTACAACTATTCTATGTTTCTTTATTGCTGTATTTGATAATGCTCCTATATTTACTTGTTCATTCTGGCCACTCACTGGGAAATTTTATTCTGTAAGTTGTTCTTTTCATCTTGATTAACACAATCCTCTGTTTATCTGGCTATGTTAATTAGTATCTCATTGTTTGCCATAGATCATTGTTCAGTACTTCACTGAGTCTGCTTTTTATCCATCTGAGAACTATTATTCAGCTCACAATTTTCCCTCCTTTACTTCATACTATGTAGTAATATTTAATGACTTGTTGCTGTTATAAAACTTGTCAGACTTGAATTTCTAAAGTCAAAACAATTGAGCCATTCTGTTTGTGTATTAACTGTGTGGATCTTAACCTTACAAATTTTCATAGTTTTGAAGATCTTGGCTTCCTTTTGTAAGGTAGGATTTTATCACTTATAGGAAAGATAAAAAAAAAATCATTTAAATCATGCAAATGTTTCCCAGGAAGAGAGTTCAATATGATAGGGAATGATCTTTCTGCTTTTTTGCATCCCTGGGAATTCATGGTTTTCAAAGTTCACTATGGGCTCCAGTTAATAGATACAGTGAATAATGTTTGTTATCCTTTGGTATTAATTGCCTTTACAGAAAAATAAAAAGAACCTTATAACCGTATATACCCCATATTTGCCTGGTTGGCTTATATCAGTCAGGTATATGAGTAATACACCTATAATTACCATATCAAACCAAATATATTTGCTTTCTCAGTTATAGAAGTCCTGAATTTTATCACTTTATTGGAATTTTCAATTAAACTATAATAAATAATTCTGGGCAACGTAGTGAGACCCCTGTCTCTACTAAAACAAAAATTTAGCCAGGCTTGGTGGCACATGTCTGGAAGGAGGATTGCTTGAGTCTGGGAGGTTGAGGCTACAATGGACTTTGCTAGTGCCACTTCACTGCAGCCTAGGTGTCAGAAGAGACTGTTTGAAATATATATACATATATCAATATATGTATTTGTAAAATGCATTATATGTATATTATACAATCTATATTACATATATTATAAAATATAAAACAATTATAAAAATAGAATCACCCATGATTTTTTCTACATATATTTTCAGGATGAAGTTAGGTTAGATATAAATAATTATCAATTATATAAATCATACTTCCAGAAATGTTAAAAGTTTGATAAAATATGCTGTTTCCTCCAACTGTTATTATTAAAATGTAGAAGTACTGACTTTAGTCATACCTATGTGAAAAGGTAAATTGCCTGAGTGAAAAAAATTTTGTATATCTTAATAATTTAATATTTTTTTCTCCAGCTTTCTTTTGAGATTATCATCCGAACTTACTACACTTTGAAGCCAAATGTGAATTTCAACTCTTAGAATGGATGATAATGAAAGTAAAAACTTCATTATATTTTTATAACAATGGTTAAAGAGTATAGGCTGACAAGTAATGAATATAAATGCTTTTAGACTATGATGATGAAAAATGCTTTCGATGATTGGCATGATGATGATAATGGAAACAGTAAAAAAGGTAGAATGTTCTCCTGCTGTGCTTTTAACAAAAATATCATCAAAATGTGATGAAAGGTCATTGTGAAAATATAATCTACCTTCTATACAAGGGGTTTGATATATTGTTTATAAAGCAGCTTTAAATATCATTTTGCTTAATTAATAATCACTTGTTCAAACAAGACAGACAAAGTTTATTTTTATTTCTTCAGATAGCTTTTCTACAGCAAAGGATTAATGAAAGGTAATTCCAAAGATAAAAAGTTTCTCACAAGTTTGACATTAGCAGACTAGACTAAGTGCAAGTCAAACCCTGACAGATATCTATGACCTGGTTTACTGATGATACAGAAAATTTTAAAAGGCATAGGTATTTCCCTAAAACAGTTTTATAGGCCAGGCGCAGTGGATTATGCTTGTAATACCAGAACTCTGGGAGGTCAAAGCAGGAGGGTCAGCTGAGTCCCTGCAGTTAGTGACCAGCCTAGGCAACAAGATGAGATCTCATCTCTACAAAAAAATAAGTAAAAGTCAGCTTGTCATGGTGGTACACACTTGTAGTCCCAGCTACTCAAAAGGCTGAAGTAGAAAGGCTGACTTGAGCCTAGGAGTTCAAGGCTGCAGTAAACTAATGATGGCACCACCACACTCCAGCCTGGGTAACAGAGTAAGACTCTGCCTCTAAAACAAGCAAAATGAAACAAAATCAAAACCCCAGCTTTATATATCAAATGCAATTCAATCTACAGAGTAATGCAATATTTACCTATTTCAACTTAATGCAAGAAGCTAAAATATTCTCTTTTTTCTATAAGCCTTCATGGTTAGGTAGTTTATTTGTATAATACAGTCAAATTATCACTCTGTTGAACATCATATTTCAACTTTTCCATAACTTATAAGGAAGTTTGCTTTGCTGCTGCATCTTTTGTTCCTCCCATGTGTACAAATTTTGAATCAGCTATAATAAAACAAAGCCTTTTTCCATTGCCACACTGATAATTTCTTACACCACGTTTGTCATCACTATATTGAAAATTTAATTGCAGAGCAAAACATAGTTCCTCAATTCCCCTTAAAAAGACAGTAAGGTTTCCAAGGAGAGTCTGTGATTATATTAATTAAAAGCCCTTTTATTTGAAAGTTAAAACAACTTTAGCTTAGCATCATCATCCCTTTAAACACATTAACTCATTAGAAAAAAAATGCAATGGTAGACTTGAGCCGGCATTACAATTACATAAGTAATGTACCTTTAATCATTCACAATGGATTCCCTGATTAGCTAATATTGCTAAATACTTGGCGTCGCATACATACATCATTAACAAGATGAAGAAACTAAGCTTAATTCCATTTTATAGTTACATCAACAGCTGCCAAGTGTCTTCCACCAATCAACCTTGACCTACAATTAGAACTCTTTAGTTTTGTAGTGAAAAAATAAGGACATTCAAATTTCAGATGAGTGAATTTAGAGGAGTCTAAATTAAAATAGCTCTGATGTATACTGCACCCCTCAAATTAATTTTTAAACTAGGTGAGGATTCATTAGTATTCTTGAAGTTGAGTATTCTGGTTAACCAATCAGTATGCTGACTACATTCCCTATCATTGGATATGGTTTTATTTAACTTTGTGTTTGCCAGTGTACTATTCTGATGACATAGCTAAATATCTTTTTTAACATTTATAGTCAATATAGGTAAGCAAATATTGAATCAATTCAATTTAATTTATTTCTCTTGTCTTCTTTTGGCTTTATAACTGTATGAGGTTTTTTTTTTTAATTTTTTTAATTTTTTTACTTTCACACACCACTCAACGTTCAAAACAAGAAAGAACATTTCACTTCTGATAAAAGACGGGTAGGGAGTTTTTCCCCAGAAGACATCAACTGGGGGTCCTATAATTTCAATCAATTCTCACACTGCTACTTGGAGTTAGATTCAGATCGATCCCACAGTTCTGCAAGACTGTCCCCCACTTCAGATGCCAATCACAAGTAGTAGGTGACTATCTATTCTTCTGACTGCCAGCTATAAATCAGGGTTCCCATGACCCCTTCTCAGGTTCTAATAATTTGGTAGAATGGCTCACAGAATTCAGAAAACACATATGTTAATGATAACTCTATTAACAGAGGATATGACAAATGCTACTGTTGAACAGCCAAATAAATAGTTACATAGGTCTGGAAGGAGCCTGAGTGTAGGAGCTTCTGTCCTTATGGAGTTGGCGTGCGTCACTCTCCTGGCATTTGCCAGCCTGGAAGCTCTCCAAACCTTATAGTTCAGGAATTCTTATAGAGGCTTAATCACGTAAACATAATTAAGTCCATTTCTAGCCCCTCTCCCCTCTTCAGAGAATGGGGAGCGGGGCTAAAAGTTCCAAGCTTCTAATTTTGGATTGGTTGGTCTTTCTGGTGAAAGAAAAAAAGTCCCCATACAGGAGCCCACTATGAATTGTTTCATTAGAGCAAAAGATGCTTCTATTGCCCAAGAAATTCCAGTGGATTTAGAAGCTCTGTGTCAGATGTTCCTATCATTCAGGAAATTACAAGCTCTTAGAGAAAGAGAGAACGAGAGATTGAGAGAAAGGGTGGGTGTAAAATGTTATATAGTAGTTATCCAATCCTATAAGTGCTGCGTGGCTGACAGAACTTCTTAGCATGGTTTCACAAACTCCACCCATCATCAAACACAAATGACGTACTTTCATTGACTCCACACTATAATGAGTTAAAAGTTTACTTTAAAAAAAATCACTGTACATGTTTATGTGTAGTTTAACAAATACGGAGAATGAATAAACATGTCTAAAATTAATAAGAAAATAGGAATATTTATTTTCCAAATACATATTGTATTTGTAACAACATACAAAATATGGATTATACACCACTTGTGACATATGTACTTTAAGAATAATTTAAATACTGAAATTAAGAAACACTGATAAACATTTATCAGCACGATACCAATTCCAATGAAGTTTTTCTCAGCATTTCATGTACATCTTGGTAAAATGGAAAAATCAAATAATCACCCATATGTTCCATATCAGATTGCTTTACCTCTGCTACCAAGAACACTGTGAAAGTGTATCTAATGTCTGTGTAACCAATGATGATCTTTTGCTATTATGCTGGTGCAAAAGCAATTGTGTTTTGCCATTGAAAGTAGTGGCAAAAACTACACTTATACTCTTGAACCAACCTATTACTTTACTCAATAATGTGAGTGTGAGATATTTTACATCACTTGTAGGGAGGGAAATATTGCTAATTTTTTTCTTAGAAATCTAAATAGAATGTTATGATCTTATTTAAATATTTGAGTTACCTTTTAATAACTACTGTTATTTGTTCATGAGCATTGTCAAAAGTATATTTTATGTCACAGAATACTTCCTTTGAAGAATAGGATGTGCCAGGATCAATTGGTAAGCTGAAAAGCTAGCTATGACCAAACACCATCAACAAAGAAACTCAGCCTCTAAGAGAGAAAAATCATTCTTGATATAAGAGCTAAAGGACTGACAAATGTTAACGATAAAAGTACTAACGTTTTTATGATATCACGGTCTATCATACTTCTTATTAACTGAATAACGGTTTTGTTTAGAGAAGAGTAAATACTCTTCTCTCTCCTTCTTTTTCTCTCTCTGCTTTAAATAAATCACTTTCTACAACACTTCTTGAGCCCGGCATTTACTGCACACTGCGTTGTGGTCTCCTCTCTCATTCTTGAGAGAGCAATAGACCAAGACCCTGGAGAAATGTCCTCTCAGGGGACCTGAGGGCACCCCGAAGCCCTGAACCCCAATATAACAGTTGGGTCTGGTTGGTCTGAGGATCTGAGACATCTCATTTCTGCTTTTTGCAGTCTCTCAGACCTCAAAAGCCTAGTCTGAACATTTTGACATGGTTCTCAGGGGGTTGCAAGAGCTTGAAGAGGAAAAACATCCCTCACAAGTATTAAAAGCAATTCATATGGCCAAGGCATAGGTGAATATGGGAGACCACACAATGTTACACAGTAAAGGAAAAAAACCACCTTTTTTATTGCTATGTAGTTAATTAGAAGCTGGATCTTATGGGTCTTGGCCCAGATGCATACTCCTGGATGTACTACTAACCAGTTATGTGAAAATAGGTAAGTAAATTACATGTTCAATTCAATTTCCAATTTATAAAATAAGGGTTCTAAATTCTATGGCCCCTATGGTCCCTTGAAAATCTATTTTGATTTCATAAATTATTTCATCGATACTTCTCATAAGTAAAATGGGGATACTATAAAGAAACTTAAAAGCTGGATACTGATATAAAGGAATTTGCACTCTAATATTAATCATAATAGCTACATATAAAAAGCTCTATTACCATACATACATATACTATCACTTAGTACTTGTAAAAATCCTGCCAATCAGTTATTTATTTGCATTTTACATATGAGGAAAGAGGAAAATAGAGAATAAGTAATTAGCTTAAATTGCATGTCTATTAAGTGATGTTGGCTAAGATATGGACCTCAGGTTCTTAATCACTGTATTATATTTACTCTGAGCCTATTGAACAAAACAAAACATAAAGACAGGGTAGAATAAATATACAGCAGTTATTGAGCTTCAGAGTTCAGATAAGGGAGTATAAATCACGAAATGCTTGTTATGTCATTTCAGTTTTGAAGTAGGATTTAAGGAAACTGAGGCTTATAGAACAGATTGTCCTTTGTAGAAGTTTGAGAACATATTTAAGTTTGTAGGGAAGCAGCCCCCACATCACCTGTGAGTACCCTGAGTTCGATGGTGACCAAGGAACGACAAAAAGACAGATTAACAATAAAAGTGGGATCACTTATTAGTGGAGGCAGTGAAGGCCCCAAGCTTAGGTTCACCACTCTATTAGTCATAATTACTTTAATCTATAGGATAGGGGTGGAGTGATGGTGGGGAGAGTGTGACATGATGGTGGAATGAATCAGTGAGCCGGAAATGGTGTGCCATTCTAAAGATGGATAACAGTGGCAGTTTGGGAGAGTCACAAAACAAGAACATGTGGTTATCTTTAGCCTATTATATGTGCAGCTGCTGGAATGCGGGCCTTACAAGGAACCTACAAGTCTGGTTATGTCTTAGGGCTGCAAAGGGGTTTCACATCCTTGAGCACAATGTTTATGGTAACAGAGTCGAGGTCACCCTGCACTGGAACATGAGGCGTGGGGGACCTTCCTCCCCAGAGGCCTCTTGCGGCCTTCTGCAGTTATTATTCCTGATTTCTTTTATACATATAACCAGTTTATGTGGGCACACTGTAAACCCTTCCTCCATTGCTGCTTTCGCCCCAACAAACTTTAGTTTAATATGAGGAAAATTTTGTTTGGGGGAATAGTAGAATCTTTATCTAGAAAGATAGGTTGGTAAAGATAATACTTGACTTTAAATATTACCCTGAGTAGTTGGAACTGATTTTTGTCCAAGAGGCAGTAAAGATGCATAGAATGTTTTTAAACATAGCGCTTATATCATAAAAGGTATTGATTAATTTGGAATGACTAATTTGGAGGCCAAGATAGTAGTTAAAAAGTCATTAAAATATTTTGGGAAAGGATTTCTCAAAGAGCAATTAGCAAAACACTAGTTTCTAGAGGTTATAAGTTTTTGTTTGTTTATTTGTTTGTTTTTTAAAGTTGCTATTGCTGAAAGAAGACTGGGAATTTTGGGTTAAACAGGTCAAAGAGGTTTCTTTATTGGAAGACACTTCTGCTAATGAGCATGTTAAATCTCTAAAACTGGGCAAGTCATGTGGCATTTCTAAAATATATTTAATCTCAGAAAGACCCCATTTCTTTGAAGAAATTCTTAAAGTACAGTGTTCCTCAGAATACTTTTGAAAATACTGGCTTGATTGTAAGTGATGATGAAAGCAGCAATGGAGAGAGAAAAGAAATTAGGAATACTTCTTTTGGTAAAGGAAGATATGATCGGATTACTGATTAGAAAGGAGAAGATAGAACAATATTAAAAATAAATCCACATTTTTGAATTTAAATAAAGAGGAAATGAACTTTATTCATTCTTTTCTATGAATCAGCCTGTACTCTACCTCTGATGTATCTCTCCTTGTCTTCCTTGTGAAGTACACCTGATTAGAGTAATACTCTTGCACTCTTTCTTAATTGGTATTCATCATCAATATAACATCTTATTATCTTATCAATGCTAAGTTGTAGTGTCAGGATACCCTTTTGGACATGATGTTGTTAGCATACCCAACTGCATTACCAGTAGAGCAGGCTTGTACCTTTAGCTACAAGGTCTAGCCTACCTTTGTAGATGAAGGCTAGACCTGCCCTAACATTCAGCAATCATCTTATATTCAAAGTGCATATAAAATATTCTTTTATAATCTGGAAAAAAATCATGTTATCTTCCTTTTGAAGATGGATGTTGATGAACACAGTAACAGATAAAACAAAAAGTACGTGGCATCCTGAATAGTATTTTATTGCTGTGATATGATCTATTAAATAAGGAAACCCTAGGAGCCTTCCTGAGGATATTTGTTTTCATACTATAACCAGAAAATATGATGTGTATTTGATATTCTTCTTCCTGCCAGTCCATCTTTGAGAATGTTCTAGTGCTTCAAGCCTGGGGATGATATGTGAAGTAATAGTGTTAGGAAATTTGCATCATGAGTGTAACTCTAAATCATGTTTTTACATGGTAAAATAAATAAATGGTAAATATGAAATTTGACCAGCTGTTACATCGATTTGCCATTCTCTATCTTATAAGCATTCTTTTCAGCTTGAAGAAAGCAAACAGTATTTTGAAGGAGGAATTTGATGAACTCTGCCTTAAAATATGAGAATCAGAGGGTAAAATGACTATTATTAAATGGTGTTACATCTGGGGGAAAAGCACCTTTCTAAAAATTGATCAACTGAATAGGTTTGGTGACCTGGTATTCAGAAATCTGTTACATATACCATGACAAGGATTGAGTAGATCTGTTCATTTTTGCCTTATGAAAACATCCCAGACATTGAAACTTAACAGCAAGGGAGAGCAATGCAATAATTCAGGTATATTTGTGATTAACCATTTAGAAACACTCCAAAAACTATGGATTGTTCAGTTCTTCAGTTCTCCAAATAGTGCCTAAATTTTTGTCTCAAATAACTTCAGGCAAATTACTGTGGTTCTAACAAACTCAGGCATTGACATCTCCAAGAATGATTCCTTTCAGTTTGCATGGATTGTATTAATGACAACAGACAAGTTGTCATAAAAGATTTTCCTGATGTCTTCTGGTGCATCCAGTGTGAGGACATATGCACGAATCAGTGTCATCCTTTGAACTCCCTCCAGCTTCAATTTTAATGTCTTAAGCCTGAGGCTGACCATATGGCTCAAAAATAAGTCTTTTCACCATCTAAAAGGTCATAGTCTATCTTTAGCTACATTTTTAAAACTGCTTTTAGCTTATGACCTAAGTACCTGGGTGACTTTCAGAAATGATAAATCTTTGCTAAGAAAAAAAGTGACTTGTTTACTGAGAAACAAAATTAAGCAAGCGAATGTATCCAAACATTGTGTTAGAAAAACATGTAAGTGGTAGAAACCCATATTTTGTGGATATAATTCTCACTGTGTCCACATGTAATAAGAAAGAACACAAATTATCAGTGTGATAATTTCTGACTCTAAGAGAATTTAAATAAAAGCACTGTGGCATTTTCTTTTCAGTCAGCTTGCTTTGATCACTGATAATCAATTAGGAAATCTAATGGAATCCATATTTTTAAAACTCAGTGTCCCAGTAGGAACTACCACAGCCATAGATTTTTTAAATGTTGGATGATTATATTCTCATTTCAAGTTCTATTAGAAAATAAAACATGCATTTGTCATATTCTGGGCACTATTTATTTAACCAAAGAAACATTGCAAGAATTGCAAAGAACATATTCTTACTGTCAAATTATTTTTGCTTCAAGAACTTAAGAAAAGTGAAATAAAATAAATATTTTTTTAAAAAAGTATTATGTTTAAGCCTTAATCACAAAGACTAGATTAATACTTGACTACATGCCCAACTTGTCTCCAGGATTTGAAGACCTTTATCCTGATATTTCAGATGCTCCCAATTATTGGTTCAATTCGGACTAATGAAAGCAGCAACAGTGGAAGTACTTTCTCAAATCTGTGGATTATCAATCCACATGTAAATCCATGATTTACACAAAATGTCTATCCTGGGTAACTACAGATTTGCAGCTTCTTAATTTCCCTACTGTCTTTTTCCATTGTTTTCTTGATTCTCTGACATTCTCTGTTCTCCTTGTAAAAGGCTGATAGTGATCCACCTCAAGGGTAGAGATACTGATCGTCGTCTGGTTCTTGTCACTAATCCCCACAGGAGCTGATTCTCAAACACCAAAGACTGCCTCAGTAAAATCTTAATTTAGTTCACTCCTCTGAATGCTGATTTTAATTCTAGCTTCAGACACATAGTTCTTGGTTGTCTTACTTTTCTTTATAAACATTTATTCATTTATATTTTATTTCAATTGTACAATATAATGACCTAATATACATATATGTATATGTGTGTTTATACATACATGTGAAAGATGCAGCCATCATGAAAAAAAAACTACCATATGACCCAGCAATCTCTCTCTCTCTCTCTCTCTCTCTCTCTTTTTTCCTTTTTTTTGAGACAGAGTCTTGCTCTGTCGCCCAGGCTGGAGTGCAGTGGGCTCACAGCAACCTCCACCTCTGGGGTTCAAGTGACTCTCCTGCCTCAGCCTCCTGAGTAGCTGGGACTGCAGGTGCCTAACACCACGACCAGCTATTTTTTTTTTTTTTTTTTTGTATTTTCAGTAGAGACAGGATTTCACCATGTTAGCCAGGATGGTCTCGATCTCCTGACCTCGTGATCCGCCTGCCTCAGCCTCCCAAAGTGCTAGGATTACAGGCATGAGCCACTGTGCCCGACCAACCCAGTAATCTCTCTACTGAGTATGTACCCAAAGAAAATACAATTAGCACCTTTGAGAGATATCTGCACTCTCATGCTTATTGCAGCATTATTCACAGTAGTCAAGATACGGAAACATTAGGTATCCACTGAAGGATAAATGGATTTTTAAAATGTGGTACATATACACATTGGAATGCTATTCAGTCTTCAAAGAAGATACTGCCATTTGCAACGACATGAATGAGCTTAGAGAACATTAGCTAATTGTATTAAGCCAGAAACAGAAAGAAAAATACTGCACGACCTCAGTTACACATGGAATGTAAAAAAGTCTCACTTTTCTATTGGCCAGACATTATACCCCTACCATGCATAGTGGTCATGTCTGCAAACAGACCATAAACCCAGTACAAAGATGCCTTTCGGAATACATTTTAGGATTGTTTTCCTGATTATCTGAATGTATGAATGTAATTTAAAAAAATAAATACATTTTCACAGGTAGATAAAAAGATGTTCCTCCTCATGGAAAACAAATGGGTTTAATCAACTATCAGTATTCCCTGTTTATCTTAAACAAGTCAGGGCAAGATCTACGTGCTCCTTCACAAATGAAGGAGAGCATATTTTATCTGTAAACCCTTTGTTAGGGTTTAATGACTAAAAACACATGCTTTTTTTTTCTGTTGCTATTTAAATAAAAGCATGTGTCCATCAGAATCCCAAGTAAGTTAACAGACCTTAGTGAGAGTATGACCTAACTAGACCAATGTCTTAAAACTACAATTCTTTATCTTTTTTACTCACCTAACACACATACATGCACACGCACACACACACACACACACACACACACAATGCAGATAAGTATCTTTGCATCTGCCAGCATTTTCACAAAACTCTTTCTACATCTATGCAGAAACCTAGGACTTTCCTACAATTAAAAAATTCAACTCTTGTTCAGAAAAAGTGCTACTTTATATTCAAATTAAAATTAGCCTTTTAATTACTCAAGAATAAAAGGAGAACAAAACATTTCACCTGTTACTGAATATTTATTGTCTGCTTACCATGAATGTAGTCTAAGACATGGAAAACAACTTTGAATGTTGTTTTATAAATAAATATTTGTATTAAAGTATTGATACAGAAAGTCATACAAATTATAAGTTTGATTAATTATTACTAAATTAATGCAACTTTTCATCTACATCCAGAGCAATAAATAAAATATGAAATTAATGCCAGAAAACTCCCCTATGAGCTGTCCTAATCACTTCTCACCCTTTCTCCAAACCTAATCCCATTCAAATTCCTAATATATCAGATTACTTTTGCCTTTTTTAAAACTTTACATAATTGGAATCATATGGTATGTAGTATTTTGTGTTTCTGTCTTTTGCTTAACATTATGTTGGTAAGATTCATTCAGATTGTTTCATGCAGCAGAAGTGTGTATATTTTCATTGTTCAGAGTATTTCATTGTGTAAATAAAACAGTTTACATGTTATAGTAAATTATTTGGTTATAAATTATTTGGTTGTTTCTAGATTTTTAGCAATTAAACTAAAGCTGCTATGAAGGTACTATACATATATGTTGGTCCATATGTATTAGTCCGTTTTCACACTGCTGATAAAGACATACCCAAGACTGGGCAATTTACCAAAAAAAAACAACAGAGAGATTTCATTGGACTTACAGCTCTACATGGCCGGGAAGCCTCAAAATCATGATGGAAGGCGAGGAGGAGCAAGTCATATTTTATGTGGTTGGTGGCAGGCAAAGAGCAACAACGTGTGCAGGGAAATTCTCCTTTGCAAAACCATTAGCTCTTGTGACACTTATTCACCATCAGGAGAACAGCATGGGAAAGACTTGCCCCCATGATTCAATTACCTCCCACCGGGTTCCTCCCACAACACTTGGGAATTCAATATGAGATTTGAGTAGGAACATAGTCAAACCATATCACCACATATATTTAAAATTCTATTGAGTGTGTTTTTAAAATTAGAGTTTCTAGATCATAGGATTTGCATTTATTTACTTTATGAAATATTATTTGAAAGAGCTTTCACAATTTTAAGTTCACAGCAGTAGCAATGAGATTTCCAGCTGCTTAGTGGTATCCTTGACACTTGGTGTTTTTATTCTTTTTAATTTTAGCAATTATTTGGTGAGTATGGTTGATCGCATTTTTATTTTAATTTTCTCCTTGTTTGACAACTTTGTCCTGACTTGCTCAGTTAAGGAGCCATGCAGTAACCTTCCAAGTACCTGAGAGTGTCACTTATTTGGTTGGCCAAGCCTGGTAAAGCTGTTGAAATGAATATCTGATTCAAAGTGTTAAAATAAAAATTTTTGTATAGATTTGTGTTTTTTCTCTCCTGGCACCCCAGCAGGCCTGGTTGGGTTTCTAGTGCTTCTTAACCACTTATCTCTCATATGAGAGTGTGTAAAATAGGAACACATGCTCTACCTATATTGAGGGACTTGCTTGGGATACAGAAGAGACCATATGTTTCAGAGCTGTTAAGGGCCTATTATTATTTTTTATTACATTGAAGTCATGGCATGTGTGTAAACTTTAAGTATGCAAATAAATTTTAAAATGTGTCTTCATGCATTTTTTAAAATACTGGGTTGTCCTCTTTTGTGTAGAGTGCTTGTTAAAGTCCCTTGTGCATTTTTCTATTTGGTTGTTGATTGTGTCTTTGAGTTTGCTTTATGTTCTAAATTTGAGAGTTTGTAGTTATATCCATTACCAATATCTCCTCCTTTGTCTTTTATTCTCTTAATTGTTTCTATTATTGGAGGGTAGCCTATAGTTTTAATGTAATCTAATTTACCATTTATTTAATGTATAATGCATGCTTTTAATTACTTGTAGAGGAAATCTTTTTTTCTATATCTTAAAGATATTATTTCATATTCTTGTTTAGAAGCTTGTTTTGGTAATCATTTAAGTAGATGTGAGGTAGGGATTAAGATGCCCTTTCCCCATTTTATTCAATTGTTTTCTCATGTTTTAAAATTATATCCTTCCAATTCTAGAGTTGTACCTTAGTCATAAGCAATTATCCATATATATTGGGTCTTCTTCTGAATTCTCTAGTGTGTTCTATTTGACACTCTTTTCAATAATATTATGCTATATTAATTACGTATTATGATAGTCTTGATATGTGGATGAAAAAGTTTTCCTAATTTGCCCTTCTCCAGGATTATTTTGCCTACTTTTGACACTTTTAATATATATTAAAATTAGCTTGTCATTTTCTCTGAAAAAAAAGTTGGAATTTTGAGTGGTAGTGAAACAAATCTATTGGCCAATTTAGAGAGTGTTATCTTTAAAATACCAATCATGGGCCATCCACAGTGGCTCACACCTGTAATCCCAGCACTTTGGGAGGCTGAGGCCAGTGGATGACAAGGTCAGGAGTTAGAGACCAGCGTGGCCAACATGGTGAAACCCCATTTCTACTAAAGATAAAATAATTAACTGGCCATGGTGGCATGTGCCTGTAATCCCAGGTACTTGGGAGGCTGAGGCAGGAGAATCACTTGAACCCAGGAGGTGGAGGTTGCAGTGAGTTGAGACTGCAACATTGCACTCCAGCCTAGGTAACAGGGCAAGAGTCCATCTAAAAATAATAATAATAATAATAATACTAGTTCATTAACATTGTATTTCTCTCATTTAATTTAGGTATTTTTGATGCTCTCCCTCAAATTACTCACCTTTATTTGATTCCTTTCCTGGCTAGAATGATCAACGTAATAACAAAAATGTGCAAAAGTTGTCATTATTGTATTATTTCCTTAAGACAGAGGGAAGCTTCCAACATTTAACTATTAATTATGATTTTTCCTGTAGCTGTTATTTTCAAATACCCTCTATCAGGTTAAGAAAGATGTTTTTCTTCCTAGGTTCCTGAGTTTTATTACACTAATGGTGATAATGACAATGGTCATGGCTCTTAAGTTTTATTAATTTTTTAATGAGAATCTCTTGAAGATAAATCAATTTATCTTCTTTATTCTAATTTTAGACCCTTATTTTCAAAAGACTTTCAGAATAATAAATATTATCTTACAATATTATATGTCATTTCTTTTTATCCTAGTATATAAATATGCCATTTCTTATTTAGCTTTTTGAAGTTTAGATTTACTTTGTCTTTTAAATAACACACACAAGAAAACACTGCTATCAGCATGTCTTATATAGTTTTGTTCGACTTAATGTTTTCCTTCAAAATATTTCCTTTTGAAATATTCAATCTTTACATATTTATTCTTAATTCTTTAGGTACATATTACCAAATTTTTCTTTATAATAATTATATAAGCTTAATGTATTAGTCTACTTTACATTGCTATAAATAAATATTTGAGACTGTATAATTTATAAAGAAAAGAGGCTTATTTTACTCACAGCTCTGCAGGCTGTGCAAGAAGCATGATGACAGCATGTGCCCCTGGGGAGGTCCTCAAGAAGCACTTACTCATGGTGGGAGGCAACAGGAGCCAGCATGTCACATGATAAGTGGGGGAACAAGAGTAAAAGGGGAGGTGCCACGTGGGAGCTTTTTAACTAGCTCTCACATGAACTAATAGAATGAGAACTCATTACTCTAGGGATGATATCAAGCCATTCATGAGGCACATTCCCCCATCACCCTAACAGCTCCCAACAGGCCCCACCTTCAACACCTAGGATCACTTTTCAACATGGGATTTGGAGGGGACAAATATCTAAACTATATCACTTACATTTCAACTAGAAATATCTGACAGCACCTATTTTTTCTTTCTTTTACTAGTTACTGCATTTAAAAATACTGTTTCAGCATGCTATGTGAAATTGGTATCTCATTTTAATTTTCATTTCACAAAGACTTTTTAATTGGAAAAAAGATAGATATACAACTATTATTCCCAGGTCTATTAATATTAAAGCTTGCTTTATGAAAGTAATATATCAATAAAATAGGAGATAGAACAGCTTATTGTCTTAACCTAGTGGGGGTGATGACCTCACTATAAAAAATCTTCTGAGCACAAAATACTTTCAGTATAATTACAAATAATAAATTTGTTTTGTTTTGTAAACAATTATATACTTGTGAATTACATATGTGAAATTGCTTTTCTATAACTTACCTGCAAATAGAATTACATCATCAAATTATGTTCCATATGCTGTTGTCAAACCCCCAAATACCTGAGGGTATAGTCTCTTACTTGTCACAGAGTACTTTTAAGATTTTATATGAAAGACTTTTGAGTTAAATCTTTTTTGAATTTCTATTAATAATAATGAATTGTTTACATCATTTACAACAGTCAATCTTGTCCTTGTATCATGAAATGCTTCAATTTCGTCCTGTTTATTAACAATTGCTTCTCAATTTTCTGGCCACTTTTGCTATTACTTCATAGCTGATTTCACATTAGAAATGCTGAATACACAGATTTATCTTTCATTGGTCTCTAACCACAGACAATATCCATGTATTATTTTGCATTTTGTGTTACATATGAGTTCTTAAGTACAATGTTATCCTCTATCTCCCTCCACCAAGATGCAGCAGAATAAAGTTAACAATTTATAATTTCATCCAATTTTGAATACTGTTTTAGGAATGGTCCCAGGGGCTAGCTATTCACAGTGATTTATATATAATGTTGGTTTCTTTCCTTGTTCTTTAGTGAGGGTAACTAGGGTGAGATGGGTTTGTCACTACTGTATTTAATGGACTTCTCTACATAGTAAAAGATATCTATTCATTGCTACACGAAGTACTTGAAGAGTAAAATTTTTATTAATTTTAAGTACTCAATTCAAAGAGTTTTTTTCTTCTCCAAGATGCAAGTCCTTGACTATAGGATCATAATTTGAAGATAAACACTTTATAAAAGCAAGTCAATGAAATCATAGCAAATAAAATACTTTTTTTTTTTTTTGCCTTTAGTTAAATGAAGTGAAGGTCATTGTGATGAAGGATCACTTCCTAGTTGTTACGATTATGCCCACCTAGCCTGGTATTTTCTCTAATCACATTTTTGGTTTTCTCCTGAGATCTATTTAACAGAATTGAAGAACCTGCCTACCAATCATTTGATGTGTAACCTTTGCAGCCTCATAACAATAACACATTTAACTTGCCTCTAGGCCTGCTTGGAGAATATATTATGTAAAGACAAACTGATCACTACCTGTAGTTTTAGCAGAGAGCTTAGTAAAACCTCCATATGATTCACAAACTGTTGAGACAATTCCTTGGTTTAATATATGGATAATGCATGGCTGTCTCTAACTCTGCAGTGTCAGCCAAGGTATTTTAAATTATTGCGAGGAGCCACTGGCAGAGCAATTTTATTAGCTTTCAGTTTGGTTATATGATTGAAGGCTCTAAAATGTGAATCTCTACTAAAGAGTAAATTTTACAGAAGTAATTAGCAATACACAGGGGTTTATTTTTACTAACCAAATATATGTATATTTAATACTTTTTAGGGGTTTTGTCCAAATCAGTGTGTATATAACTTCTAGATATATTTTTGGTTACTCTTACTCATATGAGCTGTTGTAGCAAGATAAATGTATTAGACACTTTAAGGAATACTTACCCTAAGATCTTTTTCTGCTAAATTAAAATAGATCTGTGCCATTTTTGGCTTCCTTTGATATTTAGGTTTTCTTGTTATTAATAGCAACAAGAGATACAAATTGTGTGCACAAATTTGTTATCTATATCATTATAGATAACAAGTTATAAGAATTGCAGTTATAAGAATTCCAGTTGCTCTATATCATTGCTAATGCTTAGTTCAGTGTTTTTAATTTAATTCAGGTTGGTAAATTTCTTTTGTCACTTTTGAATTATAACTTGCATTATGCAAACCATTAATGATGTTTAGCAATATTTTATACTATTTTTTTCTGCCCTAATTTGGATTTTCCATTATCAGTTGATTTGTTTGTATTTTTCTTATTTATTTATGGAATATATGTATAAAATCTTCTGTGTCTTGCCTTTTAACTTTCTTAATGGTGCTTTTTAATGTACGAACAGCATATCATACTTTTCATGCTATCTAATTTGTCAATGTGTTTGCTGTTTGTGCTTATTACATTATGTTGAAGAATCTGTATATATATGTAAAGATATTTTCCAGTGTTTTCTTTCTTTCTCTTGTTTTAACTTTCTCATTAGATCTCTAACCATCTTGAAACTATTTGCTGTATTGTGTGAGGTAGTGGTCAAGATGGATATTTTTTCCTTATGTATATACATACTCATTGAGCCTGTATTTGTTTGCTGAAATAACCATCATTTCCCAAATACATCATACTAACATGTATTTTATAGTCAGTTTACCGTATACATATGGGCATTTTCTTGATTCTCAACTTTTAAAAAAGTATTCTATATATTCTAACATGAAGAGAATACTGTGATTTCCTGCAGATATACAAAATTCTTCATATTTGCAAATGCAATTCCCCCTGTGTTGTCCTTTATTGTCTTCATGAATTTCTAGGCTTCTTAAATTTCTCATTTTCTTATAAATTTTAGAATCACCTTGCCAACCCACCTACCCTTTTCCCCCACACAAAGAAAAACAAAACAAAAAATAACTTGCTGGGATTTTAACAGGGGTTATAATGGATCAGGATTGGTTTGAGAAGAATTAACAACTTACTAGCTTTAAATCATGTAAATTTATCATTCCATTTCTTTAGATTTTCCTTAATTTCCTTTCTGTCATGTCTTTTACTATATATACTAATTTGATTTTTAAAATTATTTTGCAAATGATGTCTTTAAACACTTGATTATTAAGGTATAATAATAAATTACAGACAACATAGTTCACCATTTTAGGTACACAATTTGATGAGTTTGGACAAATGTACACAGATGTGTAATAAATAATCGAGATATATAATATATCAATCAGACCAAAGTGTTTCCTTGTATCATCTTATGGTAAAATCTCTCTCCCCACTCCCAGTCCATAATAATTACTCAGCAGATTTCTGTTTCTATAGATATGCTTTTTCCAGAATGTCATATAAGGTGTGCATATAGTATGTAATCTTTTGTGTCTGGTTTCTTTCACCAAGCATGACACTCGTATTGGAAATGTGTTCCTTTTTATTGCCAAATAGTATTTTATTGTATGAAAGTATAACAATTTATTTATCAGTTAATAAACATTAGACTTATTTTCAGTTTTTGGCTCTTCTATGTAAAACTGCTATAAAAATTTGTGTGAACAAACAAGTTTCTTTTGCCTTGTGATAGTAGGCCATATGGTAAGCATATGTTTAAATTTATGAGAAACTGCCAAGAAATTGTTTGAAGTGGCTGTACCATTTTGCATTCCCATCAGCTTGTATAAGGTGCTATTTCAGTTGCTCTGCTTCCTTGCCAGTCTTTTTGTTGTTGTTTTGCTTATAATTTTAAACCATTTTTACAAGAGCACAGAATATTTGGTTGTCATGTTGATTTTCTTTTCTCTAAACACTTAGGATGTTGAACATCACTGCTTGTGCTTATTTGCCATCTATATCTCTTCTTTGATAAAGTATCACATCAAAGGCACTTTGATGTTTTATTGAGTTGATTTCGGTTTTATTATTGAGTTGTAAGAGTTCTTTATATATTTTGGGTGTAAGTTTTTTTTTAACAGTTATGTATTTTGTAACTACTAGTTCACAGCTCAGTTATTGAATGTGAAGTGGATTTTATCGTCCGTTTAACTCCATTCACAAGGTGCAATTATACAGTGAGCAACTCTAAAATGTACCTAGTGACAAATGGCTATTTGTAGAAAGGTAACCCTTACAAAGTTTATGATGCTATTAATTCCTCTTTAATCTGCTTTGCTCTGAAATGTCTTTTGGGAGAATTTTTGTTTGTTTTTTTTTATTTTAAATGCTTTTGAAAAAATGGGGTTTTACAAATTGGATTACAGGATAAAATGAAAGGAAAGTATAACTGGTAACAGGAACAAAAAAGGCAGAATTAAAAAGCATATTAACAAGAAAGTTTTGGGTTTTTAAACTACTAACCAATTAATGAAAATTTGGCCCAGATATAGTTACTACTCCAGGGAGTAATGGTGCTGGGATTGATACCATTTTTCATAAATAGAAATTTGTATACTCATATATAAATCCATGTTTTATGACACATGTTAAAAATGTACTTGTGGTAAAATGCTCAACGTAATGACCTAGTGATTCATATTAAAAATACAATATTAAAAATATTATATTTTACTATTTTATGTAAGTGTAAGCCTACTTCAAAATTATAATACCTTTCAATAATAATTATATTTCTCATAAAATCACTTCACCTTTTTTAAACCTTGACAGATTTTTATTATAATTTAGGGCATTCTTTCCTTTGCAATAGAAATTTAAAAATTAATTTGTACTGCTTATTTTATTTAATGTTATGACTAAATCATGCAAGACTTTTTTGCCACCTAGCTTAATCATTCTGTCTAAAATGTATTTTTTCCTATGGACTAATTAGCTATTTCAGAAAAATAAAACTAGGCAAAGCATCTTATAGAAGTATTAAAAGCGTGATATTTAAGTTTGTTTCATATCAACCTGACAGATTGTATATTTTTATTTCTGCATGTATTCTCATGTTGTATACTATAATTCATAGCATAATATATAAGATATTTACCTAAATAAAAGTAGGTACTCATATAGTTAGAGTAATATTCTTTAAACCTTCATTCCCCTTGACATACCCCTGGTAGAGTTTTTATACCCTCAGAGATTAAAAGACATGCTTAGTTTCAATAAGGTTTGAATATCAGATAAACTTTTTAAAACATAATTATATCTGGTGCAGTGTTGAGACATACTACTCTGAGATCTACTAAATTACACACACTCTGGCCTATAGCTGTTCCTTAAATACCACAGACACATTTACATTAAGGCCTTTCTGTTTTCTCTACATTGAATGTTCTTTACCAGAATGCACTCCTTTACCTTTTAGTCCTCAGTATGAGACCTGCTCTGATGACTCTATTTGAAATTGAAACTCCCCTCTGACGTTGCTTTATGGTATAGTTTGAATATTTGTCCATGCCCAAATCACATGTTGAATTGTAATTCCCAAACCCAGCGGTGGGGCATGGTGGGAGTTGTTTGAATCATGGGGGCTAAGCTCTCATGGCTTAATGCTATATTCGAGGTAGTGAGTTTTTGCAAAATCTGTTTTTATAAAAGTGTGTGATACCTCCTGCCTCACTCTATTTCTGGCTCTTTCTTGCTCCTGCTATGGCCATGTGACACGCCGGATCCTCTTTCGCCTTCTGCCGTAATTGTAAGCTTCCTGAGAATTGTAAGCTTCCGGAGCTTACAATTGTAAGCCTCTCTAGAAGCCCAGTAGATGCCAGCAAAATTGTTCCCTTAAAGCCAGCAAAAAAAAAAAAAAAAATTAAACTTCTTTTCTTTATAAATTACCTAGTTTCAGGTATTTCTTTAGAGCAATACAAGAATGGTCTAACACACTTTTCCTGTTTTTTTCATAATATTCTTAAAAAATGTTCTCCTGCTTATGCTTATTTTACTTATTGTTTATTGACTATTTTCCCTTGTTAAAATGTAAGATCCTTGGGGGTTGAGAAATTCATCTATTTTGTAAATGGCTATATTCCAAGCATTAAGAACAGTGATTGTCACTTAGTAAACACTCAGAAACATTTATAAAATGAATGAATGAATGAACAAATAATGATCTAAACATTTAGATAGAAAAGTTTTGGCCTCTTGGGTGGGATTGGCACAGGGCATAGAAAAATTTGCACAGTGCATAGAAAAATTAATGTTGCTAATCTATTAGAGTATGATCAGCAATATTTCCATGTGCATTTATTTGAGTCCCCTACAGTGTTTTTATGATTGAAATTGAATCATAACACAGTTTATTTTTCCACAGCTGCCATTTTTAAAATTATGGCCAAAATATAGTGACAAAACATATTTTTCTTTAGTGACTATATGTCTAGTAAAACTTTGTATTGAATTGGGCATTTTCTCTAAACTATGTGCTGTTGAATTACCTATCAACTGTTTTACATGGTGCTTTCTTAGACATTAGTATCAGACCACCTATGTAAGCAATCTACTGATATGTCTTTATTGATTAATCTCTTTTATTGAAACTGTATTTTGAGAATCTTCCCTACATTTCATAATGTTTTTTCATATGAGAGATATGCATATCAAGTGCTAGTATAAGGAATGTTTTTACTACTTCTGATAAAAATAGCATTAAAATATGAAAATATTGTACCACATAAGTAAACATACTCTTCTTTGTACTGAGTGCAAAAAACTCAGAGCCAAATTTATACCCTAACTTGGCCATGGACTAATACATTAACTTCCCTGATCCTAACTTCGAATTATTTAAAATATTCTTATTTTCTCTTGATTATCCATTTGTTTTTAAAAATCCTTCTGATGTAAATGCATGTGTTTAAGCTATTTTAAGTGTTTTCTGAAAGAAAAAGTAGAATAGGACTAACTAAAGAAAACAAATGAAAAACAGTATTGTTTCATCTAACATTTCCCCAACAACTGTCTGCACACTCCCATCATAAGCAGGTATCAGTGCCGGCAGCCCCACTGTTCACTCCATGTACTCCCCAGTGTTGTCCTACAACTTAACCAGGGTATTTTGTGCAACCCCGTGAAATATAACAAATACTATACATCAGGCTACATAATTCTAAAATGTTTGGAAAGTGAGAATCTCATAAATGTGCCTACCAGTTATATAATTTACATAATTTCAAATGTATCATGAGCTATATAATTGTCCAACAAGGTGGTTGAATTAAAATTGTATCCAGTAAGACTAGTGCCTTGAGAAACATGACTTCTCAATGGTTTTTCATACACACCTAGTCTTATACTCTTTTGAATAGGATATTTATTCAAGAAATTGCTACTGTAACTTTTACTTTTAGTTAAAATTGAATGTAATAGGCACCTGTAAACTATTTTAAACATGAATTGGTTAAATCCTTATTTTTCCACGTTCCTCCTCCTTTTGATGTTTTCCCTTACAGATAATAATGACTTATTTTTTATGCAATCCCCTTTTGCTAGCTAGAACTGGTAAAAATGAAACCTAAAATTCAGGTATTTCAAGGATTTCATAAACTCTGAAATTTTTATTATTTTATTAATAATATATTAACTATAATAAATTATTATAATTTAATAACATTTTATTAGTAGTAATTTTTGTTACTGAGACAAATTTTTACTCATATTTAGAAGGTATGACTTAGATAAAGAAAACCCTTTCTTTGCTTATTTATAAAAAAATTGACACCAAACCATAATACATGTTTATGAGGCTTAATTTAAAAGAGCATCATCATTTTTCCTTAACATTTTCCTTAACTTTTAGCAATCATATTAAACAAAGGGGCTGAAACATTATAGCTTAATATGAATTTATTAAGGGTTTATGTGTATTAAACTACGGATAAGAACAAGTACCTATTAAATGCTTTCAAAACCTAAATTTTTAAAATGTCAAACCACAGGTAGAATGGTTAATTAATGTTCTCAACTTTCTACAAAATGCCAACTATAGTGTTTTATTCTGAACATCTCCTCTCAATTTTCTCTCACCCACTGTAGTATCACATCAAAAATCTAATCAGTTGTTGAGTGTCAGAGATCACTAGGTCATCTTTCATTAGTTAAGAATTGGCTTGCCAGCTGGCCAAGATTCTTCTTATGTTATCTGATAGGTAACATATTTATGGCGTAATGTCAACATTTCTGCCTTGAAGTGTCATGTGATCTAGTAACTTAGGACACACCTGTGCCCTCAACCTAGTGTTTCATGATTTCTCCATGTGTAGCATTATTGTTTTACACGTCTCTTTATCTCTCAATTTAAATGTGAAAACTATCCTGAAACCCACCTGCAATTCATTGGTTCCACTTCAGTGCTCCAATAATGCTGAGTATGTATTTCTATTCCAGTACTCATGAAACTGTATTTTTAATTAAATATATTTATTGAATAACAAATGGGATACAGAACACTTCTGTGAATTGGCTACATAAATTAGATGAGGCCCTTATCACTGAGATAGCCATAGTGACATAAAATTATTTTTATGTTTATTTACATCATTAAATTCTGATTTCATAGTAGCCAGATATCATTACTTATTTTTTTAATGCCTGTAGCATTAACAGGTTTCTAGATACATTCATTAAATAAAGATATGTTTGATTGGAAATGGAGAAAGGAAGCCAGCTGAAATTTCACAGGGCTTAAAGTTGATGAAGACAGCTTTACATCTGAGAGCATTTGAACAAACAAAGTCATACTTGGGGGATAAGGGGTCTTTTATAGAGCCTATCCCATAGAAACCCATGAAACTATAAATGAGCACAGCTTCTTCACAGTTACTCAAGAAAACATCCTGCAAAGTATAGTTTTAAAATACAAAATGTATATTTAAATAATCAGCTTTCTTCTCCGCAAGGTTTGACATGAAATTGATGTTTGTCTTTCTTCTATTATCACTGGATGAGGCCGTGAAAAGTCTCGAGAGTATCCATACTCCAGGCAAGCTAGAAACAGTCCCACATCTAGTAGGCTAAATAGTTAAGATGAGACTTTCATTCATAGGTAGGGCAGAGTATAATCCTCCCTGCCAAATTCTGGTTTACATTTTTTATTTGTTTGTTTCTTTTGGTCTAATCGTGATCTGATTTTTCTCCAAGCCAAATCAGTAAATGAGAGCAATAAAGTATCTTTCACATTTTCCGTTGACTCTGGGAACAACTCTTTAAGCTTGCTAAAGCTGTTTTCTGTATCTTTTATCCCAAGATCATTAGATTGATAGCATGTAACATTAAAAGAGGAAGGCAGCCAGCCTTTTAGAAATTGTTTGAGGGAGAAAATGCCTCCACAGAAACATGTTAAAATCTCCCAAAAATCATCAAGACTTTTTAATAAAACATTATCAGGTTTTGCCAGTTCAAACCAAAGTGGAATAAGAAAGGGAGCATAGGATAAGAGACATCCAGAACAGATCGGATTAGAAGCTGTTCTGATAGAAGAAACTAAATATTTAAATTAGAATTATGCTGTGTACATCTTATAGTTATTCACAGACAAGTGTATAAAGTTGCACTGAAAAGACCCTTTACATATAAAACCCCTTCCTATTGTTTTATTGATTGGATAATTCACAACGATGACTGCTCTTTTCATAAAAATCTTGAGAAATCCTCGTAAATACTGGTGGAGGTGGATTTCTGGATTGGGTTGATGTTACTCATCTATTTCAATCAATATTTTTTGGTCTAAGTCATCAAACCCAAACCAACCACGCTGTATTTTGCAAAACTTTTGCATAATTTCTGACCAGATATGCTACAGAATATATTCTGAAAAAACAAGTGTGAGAGACAGGGCCTGCTGAGGAATGCTTTCTGTCAAATTCAGTGGCCAATCTGGTGCCATAGCCTCACTAAGAAAATAGCATTTTAAAGCAACAAGGCAGATCACAGCTCACTGAATGTTCCAGGGGAGAAATGAGTATAATGCCTGTGCTACAGGCTTGTACAGCATTGTGATCACCATCCCGTTAAAGTTTTTGCCTTATCTTGCTTATTTTACAACTTCTCTACTGTTCTTTTTATCAGTCCCAGAAAGTGTCTTGAATTTGATTCAATAAAATCTTTTAAATCTACTGCAGCTAATAATGAAGACGAAAGGATACAGTCACAATGTTTTGCACAAACACAGAAAACTGATACTATTTTTTTTCCTTACAAATGTTGTTACAAATACAGAAGAAGACATACATTAGAGCAATTTATATGACTTATATTTGTTTCATGCACTTCTCTCCAGAGATTCCTTTAAAAGGAAGCAAAGCAAAAGATAAAGCTAAAATATGCCAAAAAATCTACTATGTATCCTTCTACATTTCAAGTTTGTAGGTTCTGGTTTAAGGCAAAGTGTCAATAACCGAATTAGTTATGTATGATTTCATAGATCATTAGAAAAGACAGGTGAAAAGTGAGTAAGTGAATTTGATTGTGTAGAAAAACTAAGAATAGCTTTATACACACAGATCCAGATTGTTACACTTTATAAGCCTTCATGTAGATTTTATGCAGTGAATTTTACAAGTTTGCGTTTTAAACTTAAGCACAGTCAACACATTATTGACATTTGAGTTTGGATATAGAGATGAAAGAAAATTGTCTTGTTTACAGGTATTTTATCACTGGGGAATAGTCCTCTTTATTCATTTATCCTGACTGAGTAAATAAATGAAATAATTTATTGTATTTAGAAATTATTTATCCAAAGGAAAAATTGGAAAAAATCTATCAACTCATAGTTGATGTGATTTATACAATGAGTGTCCACCTATAATAAGATACACAGGAAACAATATTTTATTATTATAATAAAATAAAAATTTAGAAATACATCTGAACAGATTGAATTGGACCATTTTGGCATATTTATTCTGAGTATTAATGATATTTCAACCACTAATCATAACACAGCAAACATCAAAACTTTAAAGATAGTTCTAATTTACAAATAATATGAATTATTTTATATATAGGTTAAAAAATGTTTATTATTTATAGTTTTACTGCACCAATAGGAATTACTATTGGTGAGTTCAGGACAGTTTTCAAATTATTGAATATTTAATCAAGTAAAATAATATTTAGAATATAAATTAATAAATATTTTAAATAATATTTAAAATATTATAAATAAAAGTAATATATTAGTTTAAAGGAAAAAAGGATCGGACTATATGATTCTTCTTTTTCTTCTTCTTCTTATTTTTTTGATATGAAGTTTCGCTCTGTTGCCCAGGCTGGAGTGCAGTGGCACAGTCTCAGCTCACTGCAATCCCCACCACCTTCCAGTTTCAAGCGATTCTCCTTCCTCAGCCTCCTTAGTAGCTGTGACTACAGACATGCACCACCACTCCTGGCTAATTTGTATATTTTTGGTAGAGATGGGTTTTCACCAGGTTGGCCAGGCTGGTCTTGAACCCCTGACCTCAGGTGATCAGCCGGTATTTGCCTCCCAAAGTGCTGGCATTAAAATTGTGAGCCACCACGTCCAGCCTGTACTATATGGTTCTAACTAGGAAGCGTTAACTGAGAACAAATAGAGAATTATGCATATGAACATTATTGCTGTTATGATACAATATGCCCGCACTATGCTTAATGGAATTCACTTTCAACTTTAACATGTGAAATAAGAAAGATAATGAGGTTTCTTATCCTCTGTAATCTTCATCTTCTGGGATAAACAAATCATTGGGTGAAACAATGGGTTCATTAAATTCCTTCTGCCTTTAGGTACAGAATGACTGGACAGTGAGATGCATACATATGTCAGAAGTTTGTGTGTGTGTATATGTGTGTGTGTGTGGGCGCGTGCATGAGTATTTGTGGTTGCATTTATTTGTCGGAGTTCACCCTAACTGCTAGTCATCTCTAAAAAATTAAATGGGCTTTTTTTTTTTCTTTTTCAGAGCACATATGCGAGAACTATAGGATTCTGCAGTTCTATACCTTTGCCTCAATCGATACGGTGGGTGTTTCCTAAAATCTCATCAAAAACCACAAACCGTTTTAAAAGAAAGCTCTCTTGCTCAGCTTCCCTGGAGTGTGATTTGAGTCCTTCAGGCTTGCCACATCTGCATATCTCTGTCCAGCAGCAGCCGTTCCTTTCAAGGAAGATAGAAACATCAAAGAACCCAAAAGCTCCAAAATAATCAGGAGAAATGTGATTTTTAGGTCTCTGAATAGCATTAACTCACTTCTCTAAGAAATGTCACTGGTAGCACCTCTAGAGTCTTACCTTACTTGAAAATTATACCTACTTGAGGAAGAAAAAAGATAGTGATTGCTGAATTTACTAGAATGGTCTTCTTAATCTCAGAATCCTTTTAAATAATATTTCATGATTGCTAAAGGAAAAAAATCTAGTGTAATGAGTAGATAGAAATAACTTTATTATTCTGTCAAATCTTGTTCAGAAATTAGAAAAGCTGAAGCATTCTTCTTGAAAATGACATTGGGTTAATTTGGAAGACTTGGCATATTTTCATTAATTTAAATTTAAAATTAATTCTTAAATTTCTCCTCAAATTTGAAGTTATTATATAATTGTAGTTTTGTGTTCTAAATATTTTATTTAATTGATATTGTGCTTCACAATGCAGATTTTTCAGAGTTTTCAACTGTTGCTGAAAAATTATTGATGTCTGATGAAGATCTTAATTGTTTTACAGTCTATATGACACAACAAGTATAAAATTTATCCTTGTTAACGTACACTTAATAGAATTTTTAAAGCACTCTGGATTGTTCAGTGCATTTGAAATCACTACATCATGAGTGAAAATTGTTATCAGTTGAAGAATGTACTTTATGACTACTAAATATATCCAAAATATCAAATTGATATCTTTGAATGAATCATCATTTCTCACTGATTCCTGTGCTCTCAACCAATTTTCTGCTTCTCCACCCCCAACCCTGATGTTTTTCTTCAGAAGCAAGTGGATATCACTGTCTCCCTGAGACTTACTAACTTGACTTTAAAGTCAAGTCTTCCTGCATGTACCTTTTTATTAATTTTTTAACTTTCCTAAGCTCTGTTTTTCTCTCATAAGTGAAATAAGAATGACAACCCAGTCACTGCTATGAGGATTAAGTAAAGTATCTGATGCATGCAGCATGATATCTAACCCCTAATATTTGGCCCATAAATGAGCTAGTTATACAATCAACCAATGATTGTTACATTTTTCTTCTAATTATCTTGAATTTGATCCTTTGTTTCTAGATCTATTAAAACTAAATGATTTCAAGCCCTTACTCAATCTCCTGCATCATTCTAGTAGTCTGCTAACCAATCTACCGTTCTCTATCCTTAATTGTTTATCAACTTTCTGAAGCAAATATCTGACTTTATTACCTTCGTCTTTTGTATGGCTCCCCACCATCTACAACCATGGTCTTCACCTCCTTTCAAGATATTTGTATTCAGTTCTTTATAAATTATAGACATGGCTTACTATGTTGTAGAAGTTATAAAATATATATAAAATAGAAAATAAGGTGAGATCGAAATAATCAGAAAATATTTTTTCTATAGTCATTCCAGTGAATTATCTTGCATAATTCTTGTTGGGCACATTCAAATTCAGAGACTCCTGGTTGCTAGTGATTCAAAGTTTCTTAGTAATTTATATGTTTCTACCATATTCTCTTTGTCTTTCTCTACCTTTCCTTTAAACATTATGTTCCAGCAATTTGGGATGATTCATTGTCTGTACATACCAGTCTGTTTCTATTCTGGGTGATTTTCCTACTTACTCTTCTGGAACACCCTCTCTTTTCTATAGGGGAGATCTGTCTTCATCCTTCAGTGACCTTCTGTTCCTCCTGCCGTATGAAGAATTTATTATTTTTTCTTCAGTATTATTTCTTTACGTTATGCATAGTCCTAGGGCTGTATATTTTCCACATTATTTTAAATTATATATTTATTCATTTGGTCAACTTTCTAGATTGAATTTCTTAAAGGTAAGAACTTGTTTTATCTTAATTCTCTAAAAATTATAATTCAATAAATATTTATAAAATTAAATTATTCAATACATATATTTAAAGTAAATTGAACCATTTGTGAGACTTTCTGCAATTGTTTGCATGCCATTATTCACTCATACTCGACTGACTGCTGAACTACTATTCATTATTTAATACTCAGAGATGTATTGACTCTATGATACCTCCTTTGATCTTTCAAGACAGAGTTGATTTTTCTTTCCTTGAAGCATTCCCCACCCCCAACTTTTTTTTGGTATTTACATACATAAGTACTTACCTTATTTGATTGCAATTATTAACTTACGTATCTGGTTTACACCAGCCTTTCAAAACAACAACAACAACAACAACGACAACAACTAACTTTATTCAGAGCAAAGACAGTGTACCTAGTTTCTGTGTGTTTTGGTGATTATTTCTTGACTGAATCAATAAACAAATAAGCAGAAACAAATGATTAAATGAAAAAACCACAAAGGTATAACTAATTCAAAATTCATTGTTTCAAATGGTCTAACTTCTCTGTTCAGAATTCTAAGAGTGTTTCAAATGTCCCATAGAATGTACTTAGAGAAGGAAAATATTTTGTTCTTCTGGAGTCAGGAGAACCTAAATTCTTAAACCCTGATATTGTAACATGTGTGCATAATAAATTTTCAACATTTATTTCCTTAACATGTAAATGGAACTCAGAACATACACATATTTGAGTCAGAAAATTTAACTAAACACATAAAATTATGCAAAATTTATTCTGTTAAAATATTAGTCTCAAAATCATCATTAGTGAGATTCATTATCACTAATTATGTAATAATCTTATTCACTTAATGTAAATATGTTTGTAGTGGATGCATCCATCCTATTACTCATTACAGTTTTAAAAAGGCATATGCAAAAATGAGATTAAAACCGAATGAGAGATATATTACAACATAATGCTGTTCAACTATCTTTTTTTCTCAAGTAGCTATAAAAAGTGGCCACTATGGCTGAATGCCATGTTTTTTAACACACTATTGGTCATGTCTCATATAATATTATTGTTCCTGGTGGGCACTTTAAACTTAATTAAAATGTACAGTTTTCTACAACTTATAAAATAAATCTGACATGCTATAATTCAAATATAAGCACCCTCCTGGTGGCCATGAATAATTGATGAAGCAGAGATAAAGGTCTTTTTGTCAAATTGCACCTGGTGAAGGACTATTATCTGGTAGAAACCTATGTTTTACTAAATTCAGCTACCTCATTATTTTATCCTCAACGTACAAGAACTTAGTGCTAGTATTCTAATATCTGAACATGTGCTGATATATCAGGTTGTTGCCTTGAGATGCATGAAGTTTAAAACCACTCTTTGGGCAACTGGCTTAACTCTTTAGTTCCTCACTTTGCTAATCTGTAAAAAAAAAATTCTCATAGATTTTTGTGGGAATTAAATGATGGCTTTATAGAAAAGGACATATTTATTATTTTCTATATATTGAGAGCACTGGATTCAAATCACCATGATTGTTTGTATTAAGTAGCAAGTGAATAGAAGAGAATGTAATTCTGGGTTGTTTATATCAGATAAATTTCTTAATGTATCTCTCCACTAATGAACTGTCACAGACCTTGAATGTCAGACTCTGATAAATGACTTTTGAAGGCTGCAATTAACATAGTTAAAATTCGATGAATGGGTCTACAGTTATTTTCCTCTGGATTGATTTATTGTTGGAGTTTTGAAGATGCTGCCCTCCTGACACCTCAGAGTCTAGGGTGATAGGTGAGATTCGTCAGATCATCCATCATCTTTTTCCCCAAGGAGGAAGATTATAGATGTCCATGACAAAAGGACATTGTGTCCAGGCTTTGAGCTGCTGTAGCAGGAACACGAATCGAAAGGGAAGACAAGAAAGCAGATGGGAAGAAAAAGAGACTGAATATTGGAATAGAAAGCTTGACTGGCCATGGATTGCTGCCAAACTTAGTGGGTAAATTGCACATTTTTCTTTAAAACCAGTAAAATGTCAATGCTTTTATAGATATGGATTATGAATATAGCCAGGGGTGTATGGTAATGAAATTACCTCAAAAATACAGTTACATGTCCCTGATGTCAGAGAGTAGGCCTACAGTCCCATTTAATCTCCCAGTGGGAAACAAGTCACTCCTCAAAGGAGTTCCATTGCTGGATGGATGTCTGACAGGCAAACATGCTATTCCATGATTTATCTTCTTGTTTCTGAGTCTGCACTCATGCATACATTAGCACCCACTCATTTTGCCTACTGTCAATGAATTAGGTCCTTCATTCTCCTAAAGACCAGCCCCTCCAACATGTAGGCTTAATCCTATCTCCTCCTACCTTTGTAAAGGTCCTTTCAGGAAAGAATGAGTAACTGTCTCAAAAGTTGCTGATACATTTAAGAAAATATATGATAAGAAATGTTTCTTTCTATGAAATCATACCTTCCTAGTTTTCATCCTGATTCTTAGATTGGGGCTTCCTAAAATCTTTTTTTGTCTCTTTCTTACCCAAGTTTATGGGACTTTCTCTGTGTTCAGTCTTGAGTCTCCTTACTACGCATCATCAATTCCTATAATTCTTTTTACTTTGGCACATCTTGCCAAGCATGTGAACCCTACTGCCTACTGAATATTGCTATATGAATAGTTTTCCTTGTAATTTAAATTAAGTGTCAGACCATTGTGATCAATCTTCAACAACTCTCTCCACTCCAAAGTGTTTTTTCTTTGTTCCTAACTACAGAAACTGGCAAAAACATCCTTGCTTGCTCAATCTAGAGAGTCAGGAGTCATGCTTAGGTTTTTCTTCTGTTTCCTCACAAATCCATCACGAATCCTTGTCACTCTACCAGGAAAAAATCTTACTTCATCCCCGTTGGTTCTATACCATTGCAATTAAATTTTAAAAGTTGCCATCATCTCATATATATGCTGTGTTGAATTTCTCTATCTACTTTCACTCTTGCTTCCATCTAATTCATTCTTCAACTGGCAGTAAGAATTAATGTGAAGCATGAACTAGAACATGGCAGTTTTCTACTAAAAAATATCTGAGGGGATTCTTACTATATTTAGGAAAAAGAAGTATTAAATAATTTACATGACTATTAAGATTTGTATCAACTGGCACTCTGTTTCCCAAGTTTCAATATATTCCCTTATAAACTCTCACCCAATAATACTTACCTTTGTCTCATTCTTTCCTCTCATTGGCATTTTCTGAGGAACCCCCCCAAAATCAGATCCTCTGTAATTTTCTCTCATGATACCTGTACTTTTGTTTTATAGTCCAATCATAGTTTGTTATGATGTATTTGTATAATTATTTGATTCATTTAATAGTTTTTTAATGTATATTATATTTGGTTTCTACTCTACTGACATTTTCTTCAAGGTAGCGTTTGGCTTAGTTTTTAATAGCAACATAATGGTCATTAATAAATATTTATTGATTGAATAAGTAAAACAAATTACAAAGACAAACTGAAATACACTATTCAAGTACTCACTCCCATAGTTTTCTTTATCACCAAACATCCTTTGTTATTTCTCCTTGGTTTTATCAATCCTTTTGTCTGTGTCTTATTATTGATTGCTCACTCTAAGACTACATTTTTCAGTAATAGGACATTTTAATGACTATATTTACATGATGCTAAGTATTTGAACTTGACATTTGTCAATAGCTGCTTTAAGCATCAAACTCTATGTGATTGCAACAAATCTTTGTCAACTGATTTCTACAGAGATTTGTTTCCTTCTATTTATTCTGTAAAATGCTTTCCATCATTTTACTTACTAATGCACCTCATTCATCTGAGTGCTATGCTCTGTGCGTTTCAAGACACTGTAGAAATACAGAAGGCAATGAAATTCTTAATGTTTGGTGCCTGAGCTCAAGGTGACTCTCCTCACCATGGAGTAAAATAGGAATACGATACAACATCCTTAATCTACAACAGCTGAGGATTATAATAGAGATCAAGGATGCCTTAACTATTTTGTACTTATTATTATTATACTAATAAAAGCCACGACAGTGGGATTTTTAAAAATGGCTTCTCAATTATTATCTTTTGTTGATTTTCTGTTTGGTGTCCTCTTATATCTGTCTTAGTTTTGTTTGCTCTGCTATAATCAAAAATACCATGTTGAGTAATTTATAAAGAGGAGAAATTTATTTCTCACAGTTCAAGAGGCTGAAAAGTTGAAAGTCAAGGTACTGTCAGGTTCAGTGTCTGGTGAAAGCCTGGTCTGTGCTTCCAAGGTGGCAACTTGTTTCTGTGTCATCTGGGGCGGGAGTTGGGAGGAGAACACTGTGTCTTCACATGGTGGAAGTGTTAAAGGGAGAAAAGAGCCAAACACTGTGAAGCCTCTTTTATAAGGACCTTAGTCTCATTCATGAGGAAGGAGCCCTTATGACTGCCTCAAGGCCCTATCTCTTATTACTCTTGCATTAGGGATTCAATTTTAACATGAATTTGATAGGGGACACAAACATTCAAAAACATGGTAATGTTTTTATCTTATCTTTATAAAATATATTTATTACTTAGGCTCCAATATGCCTTTGGTTAGAAATTCTATATTCTAATGGATAAATTGACATGAAATCTGACTTTAGAATAATGTTGAAGATCCAGTAGTTACTTCTCTAGGTAGATTTGTCTTCTGATGAATAACTAAATATTTATCCTTCATATTATCTCAACTTTTTACCTTTACACAATATTATTAATAATTCTTTCTACCCCCATAAAATAAATACTTATATGTATTGAATTCACTCTGACCATTATCAAAATTACAAATTCTAATGCAATTGTATTTCAACATTTGCTAAGTTAATGAAAATGTGACAACATACTTAATAATCTACATAATATAAAAAAGAGGTTTTCACAGATATAAAGCAATGATTACTTATTCTTCAATCCCAAGCATCAGTCTTGCTACATGTCATAAATGATGGGCTCAAAAAACATTGATTGAATGAACAGAAAAGCCAATTTTAAGCAGTTATTCAGATCATCTTTTATTCTCACAAAACAACTTTTATTTTTATATGTATTTTTGACAACGGAAATTGCTATCTTACTGAGTGTAACAAATCCATAGTTACCACTAAAGTATTGATTCTTATAGCATTTCTAATGAGACATTCCTTATAATATCAAATTACTCAGGAAAAGTAATGTTAGTGTAATTTTCACAAAGCAAGTGTACTTGGCAAACATTTCCCTTTTCTTTATTTCAGCTACTCATGGATTGAATAAAATAAAATGTTCTATTATATTCTCAATTATGTCAAAAGCACACTTCATGTTTATAATTCAAGCTTTCTTTGGACCATAAGAATTTTTTGAAAAAAAAATTTTCCAAGTTAATAATTCTGTTAAAAATGTTTAAGTTTGACATTTAAACATTTAAACCATTTTTGGTGATATAAGGGTTGATAAACATCTGACAGTACTATAAAAAGAACACAGTTCACACTAAAATCACTAAAATGAAGATTTGTCTGTATATATACATAATATTGCTCATCCTGTAGCATAATTATAAGTTCTGAAACTTATAATTCAGAAATTACGAAAGGACAATTCTTTTTATTTTTTGATATCCCTTCTCTATGAAGGGAATTCAATTAATGAAACATGACTGTCTTCTCTTTTCTTGTTATCTTTCTCTAACCTAGGATAAGTTGAATGATTTGTTCAATTAGCTTCTAACTTGATCATGTGAGGACAAAATTCCAGTAATTCCAGCAGACCATAGGAACTGGGAGACAAAAAAACTGAGTTACATATTTTAGAACCATTTTACATTGGGGAGACAGAATTCAGCCAAGTTGGATGAACTTTTGTAAGTACACTGGTCTTTCAGTTGAAATCTCACAATGCTTATGCTTTCATCAAAGGAATGGTGAACAAATACTTGGAAAAAAGAGGTGTGCAAAGTTGAAATGGATTAGTTCTAACATATTCTAAAAGCAACCCCCTCAGGAAAAGATAATCTACCAGCATTAAAAGTAAACCTTTTAGGAGGAATACAATATCCACCAGAGTCTATGTTTGTTAATTCACAATTTCTGAAAGCAATCAGAGTTTATAAAGCAGGCTTAAAACTAAGTAAATGACCAAAAAAGAAAAAAAAAAGCAATGAAAATGGAAAAGTAAAGCTTTTCAGAGGAAAAGCTAAAATAACTTGAGGTATTAAGGTGATAAAATCAACAGCATGTATGGTGTTTGTGAATATATAAGGGAGGAATTGATTTGGAAGCCAGACTTCGTTTGAAAGAAAATATAAAGAATAAGTTTGGTTAAAAAGGAAATAAAATAGTTTGAGAAAAATAAATTTTGAGATATTTGTGAGGCATCTGGTAAATATGTTTTACAGGTGATATGTGTCTGACGTTCAGGGATAAAGTTCTAGGCCTGAATATATAGATTTGGAATAACCAACATATAAATAGTAGTGAAAATTATGTCACTGGTTGAGAATATCAATGTAGAAGTCATTAAGAACATTAAAGGGGGTTGGGAAGGAGCCTTGAAACAATGTGGGAAAGGTAAAAAGGGAAGAATCAGAAAAGGAAACAGAGGATGCAATGGTAGAAGAAAAACAGGAAAGAATAATGCAATTAAATAATCTATACTTTTGCACAAATACAGAGGGCATGAATAAATGTAGTCAAGTCCATCCCAGATTATTTATTATATGATTCAACAATAAGGCATAATCCTATAGATATATTCATATCTCCATGGTGTAATTTTTGAATTTAATTCAGAATTTAGAGAGAATGTGTAAGTAAGCCATCCTGAAACTTTGTAAGTTTAAAAGAACCTTTATATCTATTCTAAATAATACTTGACAAAGAATTTTAAATAAAGAAATTTCTGCTTAGTTTACAAAGACTATTATTGTACTTGAAAGCAAACTCATAGAGCATGTAACGTACAATAATTATTTCCTTTAATTGTGATTTTTTTCTTGTTACATAATTTTAAAGATATTTATTTATTCATTCATTCACGCATTTTTTTAGAGACAAATCTCACTCCATCATCCAGGCTGGAGTGCTAGAGTGCGGTGGCATAGTCATAGGTCACTGCAGCTTCCAACTACTGGACTCAGGGGATATTCCCGCCTCAGTCTCACAAGTAGCTAGGACTACAGGTACATGCCACCACACCTGGCTAGTCTTTGTAATTTTTTGTGAAGAGGGAGGTCTCATAGTATTGCTTGGGCTGATGTCTAACTCTTGGCCTCAAGCAATCATCCCACCTTGGCTTCTCAAAGCACTAATATTACAGGCATAAGCCACCATGCCTGGCCTTGCTACATAATTTTTCAAGTCCCTTTACCACACTCTAAAGTCTTGGAGATATGTTGGGAGTGTTCTGAGTCAATACATCATTAAAGAATAACAATTTAGCTGTATGTAAAGTTTATTTCTGCCATAGTTAAATATTAACTCATTTGGATGTGAGAGCATGGATTCCTAAACTGAGTTTATGTCATAATGTGAACTTTTTACTCAGTGGGTACATTTTGGCAAATGACTCACGCGAATGTTTTCATGACTTATTTTCCTCTTAAAATAAAGGCATAATGGTAAAAATATTAGACTGGGAGTCAGAAAAACAAGAGTCAAATCCACACTGTATTACTCTGTCACTATCTATAATATGGTAGAGAGGCCATTTCCAGTGGGGAACTCTCTTTAAAGTGGATATAATACAATGATGTATGTGTTTTGTATATCATATCCATTAAAAAGTGAATATACTTCTTTCAAGAACTTAAATGATTCAAGTATGTTATATTGTTAAAAGATGTACTATATTGCTTAAATATGTATAGAGAAGAATACCTTCACAGCTATGTAATATTAATGAAGAGGAAAGCTCAGTTGGTTGGTAGTTTTAGGCAGTTCAAATGGAGAATTGTGTCCATTATTTATATAGTAATACAAACTTGAGATTTTCCTCAATCTTTGTGAATTTTTAAAACCAAATTCTACATATTGTATTATTATCCATAAAGGTAACTATGATACATTTTGTTGTTTTGTTGGCTTGACTCTGTCTGTCATTGAGTAAATACATATAAATATATATATTATTCATATCTTCATGTTGTTTTTTTTTTTTTTTACAAGTGTCCTAGCCTGTTTATGAAAATTCTGGAGTGCTCAAGGTTTAAGTGCTCCCTGGCAACATAGAATATAGGATGATCACTCTTACTTTTACCTTGGTTTATTACGATTAAGAGAACAATACATCCTGCTAATTTATCAGCATTAAAGTATACCTTTTTTTGCGTGCTGTGAATATAGTTGACTTACTGAACAATACATCTCAAGTAATTTTATGGAAGTAAATTGTCTTTGTTGAATAAGAATGGACATTGCTATTTATCTGTAATTTTTGCTAAGGATATTTGCTAGTCTGATAAAATATAAGGCACTGTACACAATTCTTTTGGGGTATTAGAATTATGGAAAGAACCAAAGTATATGGAAAAGAATATCTGAATTATTAAAGGTACAGTAATAGGTTTTTTACTTTGCCAAGTTTATTTCTACCTTTAGTCACAATGACAGATTCTTGATTACTATCCTAAATTTCAATAATCATTGTTAGTTGTTTAAAACATTAACTTGAGAGTTGAATTCAATTTCTACCTTTCTTAAAATGTAGACTTATAGCAGTTTCAACATATTTTTTAATGTTCTATTTGTCTTTCCTTGGCACTATTCTGTAGAAATCCTATTTTCTTGTGAAAATTGTTTCACACATTAAGATGGCACATGACTCATAATAAAAATTAATTTACTCAAAGCTAGAAAAGTTTACAGCAAAGGCTTCAGGGCTTACCCTTGAGAAAAAGAATAAAAATATAGGAGGAGTTTTTCACCACATCATTGTTTTTAACATGGTTGTAATTAACCACTTTTGGATATTTTAAGATACTGTACTTATACTAATTTATAGTGGCAAAACATTAAAATTAATGACATAGAAATGCTGTAAAACAAATTTTTGTAATGCAAGAAGCATTTGTCAATCTATTCTTTGCCATTATTCTGAATGTTGAAAAAATCTCATATAAAAATAACAAATGATAATTACAAATGTAAAGAAAATTCTTTCAACCTAATGATTATGTTTGTTAATACATGTCTTGGAGACAGAGACTCAAAATTATAACCAATGCTTTTGGTTTGGGTTGACAAAATGACATGCAGTTGACCGTGAAGTAGTTTACAGAGACAATAAAGAATAAAAGCTTAATGATCAATGTAAAGAAGAAGGGATTCACTGACAGCAAGAAAATCATTCAACTGGACAGTTTTTCATAAATAAAACAGCTTAAAAAAAAGCTTAGTAAATCTTGTTGAGTAAGCAGCTCAATATCTATCAATCTTTAGAAAAGAGTTACATAAAACCAGGAAATACTTCTCAACCCATACTTACGAGGTCAGCATTGCCTTACTAACAAGATCTGACCTGGGCACATGGTGGCTCATGCATCTAATCCTAGCTACTGGGGAAGCTGAGGCTGGAGGATCTCTTGAGGCCAAGCATTCAAGATCAGGCTGGGCAACATAGTGAGAGCCCATTTTTGAAAAAACAAAACAAAACAAAAATCTGTTATATTAAAAGTAAAAGAAAACTGCAGAGCAGTAGCCATCATGAACATAGACCAAAACCATTTAATGAAATATTAGGAAATTAATCATAAGTATGTATAAAATGGGTGTTACTTCATAACTAAGTGCTGCATATTAAAGGGATTTGAATGGTTCAAAGTTCAGAAAGCAATCTAATTCACCAGAGTCACAGATTTAAAAAAACTCTACAATTATCTCAACAGATGAAAAAATGCCATTTCACAAAATTTAACATCCATTCTTGATAATCTTCTATTACATTGGGAATAGAAGGGAACTTAAAATTATAAAGGAAACATGGGAAACCCACATCTAACATTATTCCTCATTGTGAATGACAATGATTTCTTTATATAATCACAAACAATCCAAGAATGTATACAACTTGTTACTTTCATTCAGCTTTTACCAAACAAGCTAAATATATATAGCAGTGTAATAGGGCAAATACATAGTTTTTATGACACTATTACACTACAAAGTATAACATGGCAAAGAAGTGAATAATAGATTTTTTTACAGAATTAAAAGAAAAAAAAATTGTCTTCATGTATTGATTACATGAATTATCTATGGAAAACCTAAAGAACTAACCCAAAAAGTCACTAGAACAATTACATGAGTTTAGTTAGTTCTCAGAATAAAAGGTCAATACATTAAAATTAAATGTTTTGTTATATGCTAACAATGAACAGTTAGAAATTTAATTTACAATTAAATATCTATCAAATAGTGAATAGATAAATTGTGGTATATTCATATGGTGAGATACTACTCAGCAATAAAAATATCATACAACTGATTTATGCAATAATATTCATGAATATAAAATAGCATTATGCTATGTGATGATAGAGGTCAGACAGAAAAAGAATGGAATTTATTTTAAAATATGATGTCTGGAAAAGGCAAAACTACAGGGACAGAATCAGATCAGTGGTTGACAAGGTCTGGATGAGGAAAGGAGATTCACTACAAAGTAACAGAAGGAATGTTTTCTGGTTGATGGAAATGTTTTCTATCGTGATTAGGTTGATGGCTCCTAACTGTATATAATTGCCAAAACTTATCGAACTGTAAATATAAAATTGATACATTTTAACTTATATGTTATTTCTTAATAAAATTTGTCAAGAAAAAAGTAATTAGAAAAAAATTTTAAAAACTGAGCAACTCGATGTAACTTTATTACTTAGTGCATGGTCTATGCATTCTACTTAATCTGTTACAAAATTTTTGTCAGATTCATAATATAGTCTTTTATATGCTCCTTGGGTATTTTCTTATGTTTTCTGTGAACCCATAGTCTTCTAGGATGGTGTTTGCAATTTGTAGGGGAAGGGATATGGTTAGTGGTAAACCTTAGGTCCTGATTGGATTGTGTCTTCCACATTGAGTTTAGGAATCTTCATATTCTTCCTCCTTGGATATTGCTTTTTTCCTAAGAACTATAATGTGTGTTCATAATCTCCAAGCAGACAAACTGTGCATGGGGAGCTAAGGGAGAGTCTTGTTGTGACATCTGTTTGTTATCTGATCCTTGTTCCAGCTGATTAGTGTTGCTTTCCTGCTTGCTCAGAACAGTCTCTCTCGCTCTCTCTCTCCCTCTCTCTCTCTCCCTCTCTCTCTGTCTTTCTCTCTCTCTCCTCCTGTCTTTTATTGGTAGCTGGTAAGGTAATGATCTGCCAATGGTAGTGCAAGAAAGATAAATGATTCACCAGTATAAAATTCTCCCCCAAATATCCCCAAAGTTTCTGTGGCATCTCCAGAATATGGTATTATGAGAAAGAGCTAGTGGATCATGTTACTTCACTTTTTTTTTTTTTAAGAAACTGTACAAACCCTTGAACAGAGAAAACATTGTTGAAATTGGGTTAAACTCCTACTGTAGGGAAGTTAGCTCTCATTATGAGAAGATTGTTAGAGCATTGCGTACTGATCAACAAGGTAGTCTCTAATAAAGTTACTCACCTATCTCAAGTATTTAATATTCCTCATATAACTTTCTGCAGTTCAGAATATTTTAGAAGGACTTAAGGAAGCTAATGGGATTCCAAGATAAACATAAACCTATATTGAAAGGTAGTGTTATTAGAATTTTGTGACTGGTTTGATGTACACTAGGGAAAGTATGGAATTCCTGAAAGAAATCTAAGCATATATATTCTAAAGTCTGGAGTCCTTTCTTATATAAGATGGTTGTTAATTAGTTAGAACATCTGCCTGACAGTGACCTCTATTTCTCTTAAGTTGGATCTCTTAGCCAAGCAAATTTTATCATTCCCTAGACTACTGTCTGGTTTTGAAATACACTCGTACTACCACAACCACATCTTTTTACCTGGCTTTAAGTCAGAATATAAAATACCATACTTAATAATTAAACAAATTCCAATACATTATTATTTTCTTTTTTTAGGCATTCAGTATTACCATGACCTTTTCTAAAATAACTTAACCTTTCCTCTAAATGGAGTATCTAAATGAATTCTTGCTACCTTTCTTATATAAATAAACTTCTTTGTCCCAAACCTGTACCTATACTATTGAAAGAATACACTAAGCAACCTTAGCTTTATTTTTCATTATTAACAGATAAAATGCAGAACATTGAAATGTATTCTTTTTTTTGTTTTTTTTTTAAGACAGAGTCTTTCTCTGTCTCCTAAGCTGGAGTGTAATGGCACAATCTTGGCTCACTACAACCTCTACCTCCTGTGTTCAAGTAATTCTTCTGCATCAGCCTCCCAAGTAGCTGAGATTAAAGGCACCTGTCACTGCATTCAGCTAATTTTTATATTTTTTAGTAGAGACGGGTTTTTGCCATGTTGGCCAGGCTGGTCTCAAACTCCTGACCTCAGAGGATTCATCCACCTCGGCCTCCCAAAGTGCTGGGATTACAGGCATGAACCACCAGGCCTCGATGTATTCTTCTTTTAACAGTGTGATGCTTTAAAATTTATTTTTTCAAGGTCAGAAGAATCATTTGAAAAGTTGCTTCTTGGAGGGAGGATCCAAGATGGCCAAATAGTAACAGCTCCAGAGTGCAGTTCCCAGCAAGAACAATGCAGAGGGTGAGTACCCACAGAGGGTGAGTACCCACCACATTTCCAAACAAATTTTCACTGCCCACGGACCAGGAGATTCCTGGGCCAAAAAGCGCCATGAGTTTTCAGCACAGTGGTTTCAGCCAGTGCCAGGTTGGCGCACAGAAACTCACACAAATCTGGGGAGTCATTTCAACTGGCACCTGGAATGCCTGGGAGACAGAGCTGCCCATTCAACTGAAAGGGAGAAGGCAGAAACAGGGAACCAGGCAATCTGGCTTGGCAGGTACCACCCCACAAAACAAGCAATCTGAAACGCTCTGGATTGAGAGTTTTGCAGCAAGCACAGCTGGACCCAGGATGGTCCAGCTCAGTTGGAGGAAGGGCAACCACCACTACTGAGGCAGCCCACCACTACTGAGGCAGTTCACACAGCAGCTGGGCAGAGCCTGTGGCAGCTCAGCAACACCTCTGCTGGCTGACTGTGACTAGACTACTCCGTGCAGGGCAGGGCATCTATGAAAAAAGGCAGCAGCACATCAGGTACTTATAAACAAAGCTGACCTTCCTAGATCAGAGCACCTGGGAAAAGAGGCGGTTATGAGTTCCGCTGCAGCAGACTTAAAGGTAACTGCCTAGCAGCTCTGCACGGAACAACAGAGCTCCCAGCACAGAACCTGAGCTCCTATAAGGGAAAGACTGTCTGCTCAAGCAGCTCCCTGACCCCCATATACCCTAAGAGACACCTCATTAAGGAGAGCTCAGGCCAACATCTGGCAGGTACCCTTCTGGGACAAAGATAACAGAAGA
>CAUYQU010011948.1:0-10412 GCA_963574635.1 Cheracebus regulus
TTTTCTAAAATCTCTTCCTCTTTCTCTTTCATTTTTTCTTTCTTTTGCTGTTTCTTTCTTTCTCCTTTTCTCTCTTTTTCTAAAATCTCTTCCTCTTCCTTTCTCTCTTTCATTCTTTAAAAAAAAAAAAAAAAAAAAAAAGAATGAATTAGTTACTGTTATTCTGCATCCACACCAGCTTTTGGTATTGTCAGTTTTGTTTCTTGGTTTTTTTAAATTTTAGCTATTTTAATAATGTGTAGTGGTAGTGGTATGATTTAATTTCATTTTCCCTGCTGTCTAGCAGTGTTGCGTATCTTTTAATACACTTATCTGTGTATCTTCTTTTATGATGTGTTTGTTCACATCTTTTGTCCATTTTTAAATTAAATTTTCTTATTGTTGAGTTCTTTATATGTTACAGATACAAGTTCTTTATTTAGATTTGTGATTTGTAAATATATTCTTCTTGTCTCTGGCTTATTTTCTTAATAGTGTCTTTCACAGAGCAGAAATATTTTAATGTTGATGAAGTTCAGTTTATCAGTTTTACAGCCCATGCTTTTAATGTCATGTCTTCAAACTCTGCCTGGTTGCAAACTCTGGTTGCAAGAAGGTTTGATATGTTTACATTTATATGTTTCCCCCCAAGATGGGGTCTTGTCTTGCCACCCAGGCTGGGATTGTACAGGTATGAGCTACCACATCTGGCCCAAGTTTTACATTTATATCTGTGATTCATTATGAATTATCTTTTATATAAAGTATGAGATTTAGGCTGAAGTTTATGATTTTGCATATTGATCTCCAAGTTGTCCAAAGTCATTTGTAGAAAAGATTGTTACACCTGTAATCCCAGCACTTTGGGAGGCCAAGGTGAACAAATCACTTGTGCTCAGAAATTTGAGACCAGCCTGGTCATTATGGTGAAACCTTGTTTCTACTAAAAATACAAAAATTAGCCAGGCATGGTGGGGCACAGTGGCTCACACCTGTAATCTCATCACTTTGGGAGGCTAAGGTGGGCAGATCACAAGTCAGGAGATCGAGACCATTCTGGCTAACATGGTGAAACCCCATCTGTTCTAAAATACAAAAAATTAGCCAGGTGTGGTGGTGCACACCTGTCATCCCAGCTACTCAGAAGGTTGAGGCAGGGGAATCACTTGAACCCAGGAGGCAGAGATTGCAGTAAGCCAAGATCATGCCACTGCACTCCAGCCTGGCTACAAAGTGAGACTCCATCTCAAAAAAAAAAAAAAAAAAAAAAAAACTGGGCATGGTGACACACACCTGTGGTCCTAGCTACGCAGGAGGGTGAGGCAGGAGGCAGGAGACGGAGGTTGCAGTGAACTGAGATCATGCCACTGTACTTCAGCCTGGGTGACAGGGGCAGATCCTATCTTGAAAACAAATATGTATGTATGTATCTCTCTCTCTCTCTCTCTCTCTCTATATATATATATATGTTTCCTTTCTCCATTGAACTGCCTTTGTACCTTTGTCAAAAATTAATTGGCCATATTCGTGTTGGTGTATTTCTGTTCTCTTTATTCTGTTCCCTTAATCTATGCTTTATCCTTTTGCCACTGTTTTGACAACTATAGCTTTGTAGTAAGTTTAAAATTAGATAGTATAATTCTTCCAGCTTTATTATTTTTCAGAATTGTTTGGATTATTCTGGTTCATTTGGATTTCTTTTTTAATCCAGTCTGATTGTCTTTTACCTGGATAATTTATTCCACTTACATTTAATATAATTACTTATATTCAAATTTAACTTTTTTCCCTATGTTTCTTATGTTCTAGATATTTTTCTTCTCCCTTCTTACCATTCTTTTGGATTCTTTTTACGATTTCGCTTTATTCCCTCTTTCTGGTGTGAAAATACATGCTATTTTTATTCTGTAATTAGTTGTCATCGTACATTTAGTGACTTGTAGCTATAATTTACCAAAGCCCGATATTATAACTTTTCATATATTATCCTCTTTTCATATAATAAAAGAACTTTAGAAAGAAGACTTTGACATCTACTCAATATACTATGTTTTTATTGTGATGTATTTTTTAAAGCTCCTCAAGGTATTGTTATTCTTTTGTATAATCAGTGTTTGTTTGGAGTTGTCTATAGATTTTCCTCTTTATTTTTTATTTTCTCTTTCAACTCAGACGTTAATGAATTACTTTTCTTCTTTCCTTAGCGACATTTGCTTGATAACAGAATTTTAATTTGGCGTTTTTTTTTTTTTTTTTAGAAAGAAAGAGGAAGAGAAAGAGGGAGAGGGAATGGGATTCTTGTTTTATTGCCCAGGCTAGAATACAGTCTAAAAATGCGTATTAAAAACCTCTTTTATGCCAGTAATTGTGTTTAACAATGGAGACAGGAAGGAATAGGGGATGAAAATAACAAATAAGCAGTCAACCAATATTTTATTTAAACCTGTGAAATGCTATGCAATTGCTGGGGAGTGATTTACTTCCAGTTATGTGGTCACTTTTACAATAGGTATAATGTGATACTGAGAAAAATGTATGTTTTGTGGATTTGTGGGAGGAGAGTTCTGTAAATATTTGTTAAGTCTAGTTGTTCCAGGTCTGAGGGGTTTTACTCTGTCACTGAGGCTGGAGTAGTGAAAGTGGTGTGATCACAGCTCACTGCAGCCTTGACCTCTCAAGTGATCCTTCTGCCTCAGCCTCCTGATTAGCTGAGACTACTGGCATGTGCCATTGTGCCTGGCCAGACAGTAATCTTAAAAGTCTAACTCTGTTCCACTCCTTAAAAATCTTTGTAGTTGCACTTATAATAAAATCCAAATTCTCTGTACAGCATAGAAGACCCTTTTATGATCTTGCACCTGCTTTCCAAGCCACATTTCTATCCTGTCACCTCATTCTCCTGCAAATGTTGTGGGCTGCTTTTCCCTTACATTTTCCACACATGCTTATATGGGACATATTCTCCACCCAAGACAGGTGTCCCATAAATGTATGTTGGATTAAAAGAAGAAAGTTGAATTATATGAAGCCAGATTGTTGGAGCTAAGAAGGTGGTCTTAGTTTTACTTGGCATAAAATCAGCATGGTTTTCATAGACTTCATGAAGGTAGGCAGAAGAAAAAACATTTGCATAACACTATTCCAAAAGAAATTTTTTTTTGTTAGAAAGTATCATTTTCATTCTCACAGGAGTGGAATGTGGAGGTCTGAGGAGCATCTACAGTTTGAAGCACACTATCAACAATATTACCAGCAGAAAAACATCAACACAATGGTGAGATGAAGCATTTGCCTGTAATTTATAATGCCTCAAGCCTTACTATTCTTTCAAGGGTAACCCTTGGGCTAGTAGCATTGACATTACCAGAAGTTCTATAAAATTCAGCATCCCAAGTTCTACCTCAGACTTACCATATTAGAATTTGCATCTTTTAGAAGATTCCCAGGTGATTCACATTAAAGCTGGAAATATACTGGCCTTGAGAGTTTTACAAAAAAGGAGGAGGGTGAATTTTTTGAAGGGAAGGGATGGAGAAAGGGAGAAAGACCTGTGTATTTTTCTCTCTGTTAGGAAACATAATCACTGGTGCACTGTATGTCCCCACCTTGAGTGACCTTGATGACACAATGCAGAAACATCTCTCATGTGCAGCCAGACCTGTTTGCTATTGTAATTTTACAAACTGCCAATAAGCCTCGACAGCCTGGAAGCAGAGCTGTCTTGAGATGAATGTGAGTTACGAGAAGTGGGCTTTTCCAGGTAAGAGAAAGATGATATTCTCCAGGCACTGGGGTAAGGGGGGCTCATGCCTCTTTGATTATGAAGCACATACATTGTCACTGGAAATAAGGAGGGGTTATTAGAGGCTCCAGAAAGGAGTCTCCAGCGAGGCATGTTGATTGGCCAGCAGTGAGCAGTAGCCTTGACTTACCTGGGACACAAATGGCTTATGGGTTGCAACATGAATTCTATGTCCAAAAACATTTGATTTTCATTAAGATGGCCATGGTGTGTTAGTGTGTTAATAGAAAGTCACAAGTGATTGTTTTCCAAAGAACACACCTGGAGGTGGGAGTGGAGGACATGAATGTAATAATGTATAGATGGCCAATTGCAAAATGTTTTGACTTGCTAACTGCCTAAAAACATTTAATCACATGGCCTCATAAAATTGCACAAAGAATTAAAATCCTGCTGCTCTGGGGGTGTCTCTGTTGGCCAACCAGAATGTGAAAGGAGGAGGTGGCAGTGATAGCATTTTACTTCCTACTGTGGCAGGGTCCACACCTTTAGATTTAGCTTTCAGATAACAACCTCTCTGGCTCCTCACCTGGCCCCAGCTGGAGAAGGCCCACTCCACACACAGCTGCTGGTTACAGGCCTGGGTGTCCACAGGCCGCTTAGCGAGCTGGGTGCACATGTCATTGGACACAGGGGTGGAGATCCCAGAGGCTTTGAGCTTCTGACAGGTCACCCGGCGGGTCTGGACACCTCCCCCACAGCTCCGGGTACAGGCAGACCAGGAGGTCACCATCCACCTGGGGAAAGGAAGAAGTGTCAGGAGAACTCTAAAGGGTCAGGCTGTGGGGAAAAGAGACCCCCCCCCCCACCTCCACATCCCTGCTCTTGCCACTAATTTGGGGCCAAGGTTCTTTTCACAGTTATTTACTTGGAAAGGCAGGCTGAGAAAATGACTCCTCCAAAACATATCTATGTCAAATCCCTAGTGACTGTGAATGTTATCTTATTTGGCAAGGTTCTTTGCAGACATAATTATGGATTATCTTGGATTATCTGGCTGGGCCCTAAATGCCTGCCATAACAAGTGTTATTAAGAGAAAAGCAGAGGGAGATTACATACAGAGAAGAGGAGGAGACAATGTGGCCATGAAGGCTGAAGTTGGACTTAAGTGGCCACAAGCCAACGAACACCTGGGGCCACCAGAAGCGGATTCTGTCCTAGAACCTTTGGAGGTGGTGTGACCCTCCTGCTACCTTGATTTTGGACTTGCGGCCTTCAAAATCGTAAGAGAATAAATTTATTGTTTTGTAACTGCAGTGTTGATACCTCCTAAAGGAGATCCAAGCATATGGCAGAGGAGGGACAGTTTTTCTAGGGAAATCAGATCCAAATTTGTGCCACCTCCTGACCCAGAAAGTAATCTGGGCCTCACTGAAGTCAAGGCTTTGTCTGGTGGTGCTCAGTGTACTTCTACTGCACACTTTGATCAATCCCTCAGAAACATGTCACGTTCCTCCCATCTCTCTGCAGTAGTCTATAGGTCTTACACCTCTCAGAGGGCTGCATATGTGGTAGGAATAGTTGTTCTCTGAATGTTAGGTTCCAAAATTGACACTGACAAATGGAATTTTCTCACAAAGCCAGTCTGTAAACTGGGAACATCCTTGGTCCATAAAGAACCATGAGGGGTTTCTCGTTCCAGGTGTGTGCCCTGTGATAATTCTCAGAAAGGAGGAGACGGCCAGGGGAAATTGCAAGACTTGTTGCTCATGTCATCTAGAACAAAAAAATCCCACTCTTTGGTTTTAGTGATAGAGAAAATTTATCTAACGAAGTGGTTAAAAATGCCACCTGGGTCACAGCAGGATTTCCTGGTTCTATTCAAAGAGACAACCAGGGCAACACTAGTTCACATGCAAAGAAGGATACTAAGTGTTCAAAATCCCTGGCAGGAAAACAGGTCAAAGGTGAACCTATGGCTACTTCCTAGCCAAGTGGCACCACATCTGGCTTTCAGGAGAGGCATGTAGCAGGAAAGGGGAGCAAATTCCTCCTAAATCTGGATCTGTGACTCATTTAGTTTTGTGGCAACTTTCCTGCTCTTTTGCCTTGTAGAGGGATGACTGCATGTAGATTTCCAACCCACAGGAGCAGAGCCACTTAGGAAGCAGGCAAGAGGTGTTTAAAAACTCCTGGGGCCATTGAAACCCAAGAAAACAGAGCCATTATTATTTCTTTTGTAGGAGTAAATTAAGCTGATTGACTCTGACCATCACCAAATCAAGTCAAAATGTTCCTGGCACGTCAAAGATCTCTTCTTCATTTTGCACAGCTTGGCAAGGGCAGTTTTCCAGCCTCTTATATCCCTGGTGAATGTCAGGCCTGCATTTCAATCAACTTTTATTTCCAAATATACGTTTCAGCAGTTTTTCAGGAGCTGAGGTGGGGGGTTTGAGAAAGGAGAGGGCCAGGCTATGTTACAGTTCAGGAAGGGTATAAAAGGACATTAATCATTTCTGTGGAAACCTTCCCGTCAGCAAGTCAAACTGCTGATATTAATGAGCATGTTTCATATTTCATTGAGTCTCTCCTGGTTTCAGCTGCTCTTTATGACTCAGCTGGCAAAACAGAAAGCAGTTGCCCAAGTACTGTATGAAAGTCCTACAGATAGGGAGTGAAGGGGCATTCCAGGGCCGAGCCAAGTGCTCCCCAGGCTCTGAGCACCACATCAGTGCCAACTCCAAGCCCATCTACTGTCCATTTAACCACTGCTGAGGATGGAGTACACAGTGGAACTCATATGGCCTCTGGAAGCATTGGCAAGGTGGCAGAGGCCCTGGGTGTCATTCTGGGCCACACGAGGGACCCAAAGGCAGAGCATGAGGCTACTATCTGAAACAGATTTATTCCAACTTGAGTGAGATGCAAGCCTTTGTAGAAAAGAAGAAAAGATTTTCTCAACTAAACTGGAGTACTGATTAGCACAGGTATTTAAGGTTAGACTTGGAGGACAGGCCAAGCCCAGTAATCACTGTTTCCTCAGCTGTTCAGTTGAAAAGACAAGACCTTGGCTTTCTACAAACAACTCAGAGTCAGTTGACTGCTGTAGGATGGGAGGTGGTCTATGGCTTGCAGGCCCTGGGATGCTCTTGCTCCCTGCACAGACCCCACTGGGCACTGGGAAGCCTGAATAGCCATTAGTGGGGCTATTTTCAGCAAGGCGAAGAGGCCTGACAAGCCTATGTCTAAAGGGAAGAACAGCTCCTTGGCTGGTGTCTCTCCCTGCACAGCGCTACTCAAGGGCTGGCCATAGACTTTGCTAAAATTGAGGGCCCGTCATGCGGGGGAGGTCTGAGCTGGCATCCACCACACTCACCGAGAAGGGCAGTCTCTCCGATTGCACGCGACGGGCTGCACCGCAGGGCGAACCTTCCCTGTGCAGTGGGCAGGGTTGACCTCCGTGCTGTTGAGCAGGCACCTCAAGCGAGGCTGCTGGACCCCCCGGTTACCACAGGAGGCAGAACATGTTGCTAGTCTGTCCACGGACCACCAGTAATCTGTCGTGGGAGGAGGAGCAGAGTAGAAAAGACGATAGCATCATTGCCCACACTCTGAATTCCTTCTGGGCAGGGAGAGAGTGGATTTGTGGGCTGAGAGAGAAGAGCTATTATGAATGAGGCCCTGCTCTTCAGTGGGCACCATTCCTGAACTATTTGGGCAAGTCACGTGGTCTCTAGGGGCCTCAGCCATGAAATGAGTACAGTGACCCTCAACTTACCAAGTTACTGTGGGGACAGGAAATAATGCCATAGACCATCTTATTTTTAAAGATATTTGCTAACACACTTTTTTTCTCATTGGCTTACCAGAAAGTGACTCTGTTTTCTACAAAGAGGTATAAATATAGCAAAATATTTAGCCATCACATTTAAAAGTGCAGATTTGCAAATGGTACCAAAAAAACCAGCCTATCCAGGGAGTGCTTATTTACATGAGACAATGACATCAGTAAGAAAGCGAGTTGAGTTGGGGGCTGGGAGTCACTGATAGGAAAGCTGTTAAAAATAAATAGAGGTGGTAAATTTTGAGTGCTTATTTGCAAAGTTGTATATTACAAGTCTTGCAAATAGGCCCTGGCTTCTGGTTTCTGCAGACAATAGCTGGCTGGCCAGAAAATGGAACATTTGTTTTCCTGTCTGAAAAGCCAAATGGTGAGGGGGGATATTTAAGAAGAAAACTTATCTGCTTAGAAAAATTTCCCTCCTTTCTCCATCCTCTTGTGCCATACTGGCAGAAAATTCTGTCCCTTCCCACTGAAGCCTTCCTTTTGGAATCACACATAGGCCACAGGTAGAACCAGACTATGGAAAACTCCAAAGCCTCACACAGTTTTCATAAAAAGGACACTTTTCCCTCTTTCCCACTGTTTTGGCCTCATTTACAATTCTTTCTTGGTGCAGTGAAGGCCCCGCCCAGAAGCTTTCTGACCTGCCTGTTTTCCAAGAAGGTTCATGCACGAACCACGTGGGCTTCTCAGCCTCCTCTTTGCCAGCAGCAAAGGAAAGGGGCCTGGAAAGCCCTCAGCCTACGACTAAAGCCGAAGACTCTCCAGAATGATCAGCAGACACTGGCCCCAGCCCTGTCTCTCTAGGCAGGAGGCAGTAACCAAACAGGCTACCCTATGTGTGTGTGAGATCTGTACCAGTTAAATCAGCATAAAGGAATCACATCTGACTTTGATACAGAGTGGTGTTTCCATGGTCCTGAGCTACAGCAACATTATAAGCAGAAGGGCCTATGTATGAAGATAGCACTGGCTTTTCCAGGTTCTGCTCGGATGGGGCATGATGGCTCTTCTCAAGGGCCATGTTGGAAGAAGTAGAGTCTTACTGTATGGAAACATGGTACAGCTTTGGTTTTCATGCCCTGGGCACCACTGGAGATCAGAAATCACTTTGTTCTATTAGATAATCAGATTCCCAAGTGGGCTTTCTTGTTCAAGAAATAAGTCAAGTATGCAAAGCCTGCAGGGTGTCTTACCTTGGATCACTAAAGATGCCTTCTGCATGAGCACCCCGGCCTCATTCTGAGCAAGGCAGCTGAATTCCCCTTGAGACCCACTACTAAGGTTTGCAACTTGAAGGATCTGTCCGGCTGCCAAGATGTGATACCTCAGTCCTGTGGCAGTGACAATTGGCTGACCGCCATGAAACCAGGTGATATTAGGGACAGGGTGACCTTTGATAGGGCAGCCTAGAAGGAAAGGGAAAGAGAAGTAAGCCTTGGTAAAGCCATAAGGAACACATTCTTGGTGCACTGCTTTGCTGTCTTTCTGGGTCTAGAAATTTTACACACATTGTGCCCTTGTCCATGGCATTTTTATTATATTTGCCATTTCTGAGCAAACAGGAGACGTTTTTATTCTCTGAACTTCTAGAACGGTGACTATGAGTCATTCAATTAAGTAAAATTATTGGGTAACAAAAGTACCTATTTCTTTCTGTTTATGTCCCTATACTAACTTTTTAAAATGATATAATTAATCTTCATTCCATTTTTTCAAGGTAAGTAGTTCTTACAGTGATTTGTTTTCTGACAAATTCCTTCTTCAAATATAATAGGTTGGGAAAAGATACCATACTATATAGTAATAGTTAAGAACAAACTTGAATTGGAAAAAGTATCATATTCCGTCATTTTACTCATTACTTGATTTTTCCAAATTTTTTTCATCAGAGACTAGGAAGACAATTTTAAACATGGATCTTTTTTCTGCATAAGACTTTGTCTTCTGAAGACTTTTGCCAAGCCTGCACTGGACATGCACAATATTATACATATCTACATAGTCATCAAATATGGTGGTGGTTTGCTGCATCCATTGCCCTGTCATCTACATTAGGTGTTTCTCCTAATGCTATCCCTCCCCAATCCCCCTACCCCACAGGTCCTGGTTTGTAATGTTCCCCCCACTGTCTCTGTGTGTTCTCATTGTTCAACACTCACTTATGAGTGAGAACATGTGGTGTTTAGTTTACTGTTCTTGTGTCAGTTTGCTGAGAATGATGGTTTCCAGTTTCATCCATGTCCCTGCAAAGGACATGAACTTATCTTTTTTATGGCTGCATAGTATTCCATGGTGTATATCTGCCACATTTTCCTTGTCCAGTCTATCATTGATGGGCATTTGGGTTGGTTCCAAGTCTTTGCTACTGTGAACAGTACCAGAGTAAACATCCGTGTGCATGTGTCTTCATAATAGAATGATTTATAATCCTTTGGGTATATACCCAGTAATGGGATTGCTGGGTCAAATGATATTTCTAGTTCTAGATCCTTGAGGAATCGCCACACTGTCTTCCACAATGGTTGAACTAGTTTACACTCCCACCAACAGTGTAAAAGTGTTCCTATTTCTCCACATCCTCTCCAGCATCTGTTTGCTCCTGATTTTTTAATGATTGCCATTGTAACAGCTATGACGTTGTATATCTCAATGTGATTTTTATTTGCATTTCTCTAATGACCAGTGATGAGCAGCTTTCTTTCATGTTTGTTGGCTGCATAAATGTCTTATTTTGAAAAGCATCTGTTCATATCCTTTGCCCACTTTTTGATGGGGTTGTTTTTTTTCTTGTAAATTTGTTTAAGTTCTCGGTAGATTCTGGATATTAGCCCTTTGTCATATGG
>CAUYQU010011952.1:0-65413 GCA_963574635.1 Cheracebus regulus
TGTGGCTCCTTCTCCGGGAATCTCCCAGTCTGTGGGCATCAAAAATTCATCTGAAATTGCGGCATCCACTCCCTCTCTGCGCTTTCACTGGGAGCTACAATCCTGAGCTGCTGCTACGCGGCCATCTTGGATCTCTCTCCCTTTAATACCCATTTTTAAACTGCATTCTAGCCTGGGCAATAAAACAAGAATCTCATTCTCTTTCCCTGTTTCTCTTCCTCTTTCTCTCTTTCATTCTTTTTTTTCTTTCTTTTGCTGTTTCTTTCTCCTTTTCTCTCTTTTTCTAAATAAAAAAAATAAAATAAATAAAATAAATAGGTTTGGCCCAGTGCGTGGGTCATATCTATAATCCCAGCACTTTCAGAGGCCAAGGTGGGTGGATCACCTGAGGTCATGAGTTCAAGACCAGCCTGGCCAACATGGTGAAAACCCATCTCTACTAAAAATACAAAAATTAGCCAGGTGTGGTGGCACACACCATTAATCCCAGCTACTCAGTAGGCTAAGGCAGGAGAATGGCTTGAACCCAGGAGGCAGAGGTTGCAGTGTGCTGAGATCACTCCAGCCTAGGCGGCATGATTTTGAGGCTTGTCTCAAAAAAAAGAAAAAGATATGTAATATAAGACCAAAATGAAATGTCATTTTTATGCCTGCTAGATCAGCAGAGTCTAACACCAGGAAGCAATGGATCAAGTGTTGCTGCCTGAAATGTAAAATAGCACACACACTTTGGGGAAAAAACTGAATTTCCAGTCTAGGTGTGGTAGCTCATGCTTATAATCCCAGCAATTTCGGAGGCAGGAGGATCAACCTGAGTCCAGGAGTTTGAGACTAGCCTAGGCAACATAGTGAGACTCCATCTCTATCAAAAAACAAACCAAAAAAAAAAGGCCAATCAGTCAGGCATGATGGGGCACACCTAATAGTCCCAGCTGCTCAGGAGGACTGCTAAGCCTGGAAAGTCAAGGCTGCAGAGAGCTGTGATCACACCACTGTACTTCAGTTTCGGTGACAGAGTGAGGCCCTATCTGAAAGCAAGCAAGCAAACAAAAACTGGAATTTTCTAAAATGTTGTTACTCATAGAACCAGTCCAAAACAAAATAAGGAGTTGAGCAAGAAGTGTTCAAAGATCAATATTCAAGAATGTTCAATACTCTTCCTTCACTGACAAATTCATCTGATGAAAAAGTGATGAATGATACAGACAGCAAGCTTAGTGATGCAAGCTCCTTATCCTGGCTTGTCAGCTGGTCCACCAACCACACTTTCAGTAGCACTGCATCTAGGAGAAATCCTTTATATGTGTACTGTGAGGTGTCCACAAGACAGTACATACATGTGTAACACAGAAAGCACAGGATACAGTCCAAACTGCCTATTCAATAATAGAATGGATAATTAAACTGGATTACAATCACACACAAGAGGATTTCACATTAGTGGAAATAAATGGCTACATGGATAATGTAGCCACATGAATACATCTAAAAAACATAATATGGAGTGAGCAAAAGAGAAAAAAGCAAGTCTCAGAAGTCTGACATGGTAATTCAGAGGCCCAAGAAAAAAATACAGTCTGAATATACCATGTTTTATAAACCTTAAAAACAAACAAAATTACATGTCACATAGTGCTTAAGTACATTTATGTTTGTGATGAAAGTTATTTTCACAGTATTTAGAATGATTTAAAATTCAAGATGCTTAGCGCTGGGAAAGGGAAAGTGAGAGAAGATATGGGAAGAATAGACTGATTCGATTATTGGTAATGTTCTAATTCTTAGTTCAAATGAAATCCATAACCTCCGTTAAGACACACTGTAATATAATAAAGAGAGCAGAATAAAAAACTAAACAACTAAATACAGATAGGGTTACAAAAAAGCCCCAAATGCAAGGCATGGGTGGCTCACATCTGTAATCCAAACACTAAGGAAGGCTGATATGGAAGGATTGAGGCCAGCAATCCAAGACCAGCCAAAGGAACAAAGTGAGACTCCGTCTCTACCAAAAAAAAAAAAAAATTAAAAATTAGCTGGGCATGGTGATGCATACCTGTGGTCCTGGCTACTTGAGAGGCTGCGGAGAAAGGACTGCTTGAGCCCAGAAGTCCAAGCAACAGTGAGCATTCATCTCCACTGCTCTCCAGCCTGGGTGACAGAGGGATACCTTATCTCTAAACAAACAAAAATTAAGGGTGGGTGCAGTGGCTCATGCCTATAATGCCAGTAATTTGGGAGGCAGAAGCACGCAGACAGCTTGAGGCCAAGAGTTTTAGACCAGCCTGGTCAATATAGTAAAAGCCCATCTCTACACAGAAAAAAATTAAAATAAAAACAAAATTAGTTGAGCACAGTGGCACACACCTGTTGTCCCAGGTACCTGAGAGGCTGAAGCAGAAGGATCACTTGAGCCCAGGTACTTGAGGCTGCAATGAGCTATGATCGTACCTCTGCACTCCTTCTTCCTGGGTGACAGAACAAGACACGGTCTCAAAATAATATGATGCAGTATCATTCTATCACCCAGGCTGGAGTGCAGTGGCATACTCCCAGCTTACTGCAAACTTTGCCTCCCAGGTTCAAGCGATTCTCCTGCCTTCGCCTCCCTCGTAGCTGGGATTACAGGTGTCTGCCACCACAGCTACTTAATTTTTGTATTTTTAGTAGAGATGGGGTTTTACCATGTTGGCTAGGGTGGTCTCAAACTCCTGACCTCAAGTGATCTGCCAACCTTGGCCTCCCAAAGTGATGGGATTACAGGCATGAACTACTGTGCCTGGCCAAAAATAACTTTTTTAAAAAATAATACTTTAAAATGGTTGGTTTTATGCAAATAGGAAACAAGGATGGAAGACTAATTTCTGTATTTCTCAGTGTCTTTATTAACTGTATCATCCTCTTGGGATTCCATGAAATGGCATCCCAATCTTGCCTTTCTTCAATTTCTCACCTTCCAATAGCAATTAGTCAATAATTTCTATCAACTTTATCAATGAAAATATCTCAGGCTGGGCATAGTGGTTCACTAGAGCCTAGGAGTTCAAGAACAGCCTGGGCAACAAAGTGAGACCCTGTTTCTACAAAAAAATCAGCTGGGGCTGGGTACAAAACCTTGTAATCCCAGCACTTTGGGAGGCCAAGGTGGGCAGATCATGAGGTCAGGAGACTAAGACCATCTTGGTTACATGGTGAAACCACATCTCTATGAAAAATATAAAAAATTAGCTGGGTATGGTGGCAGGCACCTGTAATCCCAGCTACTCGGGGGGTGCTGAGGCAGGAGAATTGCTTGAACCCAGGAGGCGGAGGTTTCAGTGAGCTGAGATTGTGCCACTGCACTCCAGTCTGGGCAACAGAGCGAGACTCCTTCTCAAAAAAACAAAAATTAGATGGGTGTGGTGGCACATGCCTGTGGTCCTAGCTACACAAGAGGCTGAGACAGAAGGCTGCTTGATCCCAGAAGGTCAAGCCTGCACTGAGCTGTGTTCATGCCACTGCACTTTAGCCTGGGTGACAGAGCAAGACCCTGTCTCAAAAAAACAAAACAAAACAAAACAAAAACTCAAATATGCAACCCCACATTGAATATGAGCAGACGTAAGATGAATATAAAGGCTCAACCTTCTTTAAATAAATAAAATTGAAGTTAAATAAAACTAAAACAAAATTGACAGTAGTCCTAGGCTACCTGGGAGGCTGAGAAGGCAGGAGGATGGCTTGGGTCTAGGAGTTTGAGGCAATGATTGTGCCACTGCCCTCCACACCAGGTGACAGAATAAGACCTTGTTTATTAAAAACCAACAAAATCTCCGAACTTCACATTATTTTTAAAATTTCTTTCTAATCCCATGACAGATTATGTACAAATTACTAGTAGATAAATATGCATTAAGTCACCTTGGCTGAGTAGGCTTAGAGACTAAGTACACTGGGAGAAATGCAGTATGATTTTTTTTCTTGCAAAGATATCTGCTTTTGAAATGACTACCCACCATCCGTAGTTCCACATTTCAAAAGGATGACACACCTACTTTCTCTATTGGCAAGGCAAGCCAAGTTTGATATCAACTCTTTAATTAGCTATGATTCCAAGATGAACAGTCATATCATATTAGTATTTATTTATATGATAATGGTAAGATCAGAGACAGACTCTCTATAAGTGGAGAAATACAGAGACAATGCTCAGGCATTTGTTTCTGTTTTTTAACATGGTGTACAACGATGTTGCTCAGGTCCACCTGGCTCAGACTTTTAAGGCAATGTCTGTTAAGGATTTAATGGCAGGACCAAGTAGGGTGGCTCACAGTTGTTACCCCAGCACTTTGGGAGGCCAAGGTGTGAGGATCACTTGAGCCCCAGGAGTTCAAAAACAGCCTGGGCAACAGAGCAAGACCCTGCCTTTAAAAAAAAAAAAATAAAGAATTTAATTGTATGTTGTGCATTTCTCAAGACCATATATGGAAGAGTATGTAAAGCAATTTCTGGCTGGGCATGGTGGCTCATAAATTCCAGCACTTTGGGCAGCTGAGGCCAGCGGATCACGAAGTCAGAAGTTAAGGACCAGCCTGGCTAACATGGTGAAACCCCATCTCTACTAAAAAATACAAAAATTAGCTGGGCATGGTGGTATATTCCTGTAATCCCAGCTACTCAGGAAGCTGAGGCAGGAGAATTGCTTGAACTCGAACCCAGGAAGCAGAGGTTGCAGTGAGTTGAGATCACGCCACTGCACTCCAGACTGGGCCACAGAGAGAGACTCTGTCTCAAAATAAAAAACAAACAAACAAAAAAAGGAAGTTCTATTCTATGAAATACATTTTAAAAAATCTATTGGATGTCATCTTGGAAAAAAAAAAAACAGTTTATCTTTGGTCTAAATCATAAAACATTTAGAGGTTGCAGCCTCTCCATGTATCTCATGTCATTTTGTTGGTGTTGATAAATGAGCAGGTTAAAAATCCTTCCCCACAAATGTATCATCTGTCCTCTGTCCACAGAGTTAAAGAGGATTACACAATTTAAACAAGAAGGCATACAACTTAAACTAGTGGGTAATGTGCCAACAGCATTCTAGTAATAACATGGTTAGCAAAAACAGCATTATGTCTAGTAACTATTTCCTAATAGGTTGAAGGAACTGGGAAAGGAATGTTGGAGAAGAGAACTAAGTATTTGCCATATAGCTGCCTTTAATCTAATAAAAGTGTGTAATAATCATGAAGTACGACTATTTGGCAGGAACCACCCTTCATTTTCTGCACTTCATTGGTAAACTGCCAGCAGTTATTTTCTAAAACTGAACCATGCTACTTCTATTTTCTGATGATTTCCCAATGTTTACAAGGTAACAACCCTTCAAAATCAGTCCCATAGCCATCTCCAGAACTACATGCACTTGACCTGAATACCTGCTCCCCACATACCTCTTGGCATTCACTACAGAGAATGCCACCTATATTCATTCTTTTTTCTCCTTGTTTTTTCCTCTATAGAAGGTCACAACCTTTGTGAAGCCTTCCCTAATGGACCCAAGCAAAACTAACTGTGTTTCTTCTGCATGAGCCTCTACTTAAAGCCAAAACTATTTTCATAATAACACTAAGATGTTATTTGCCTTTTCATTCTCATTCTCACACAAATTTGGAGTCTGACACTTTAGAGGCTGCATGATACACAATGAAATGATCAGTCAGACAATGAAAAGAATGCGTAGTCATGAGTTCTTTCAAAAGTTCCTCAGTCTTGATTTATATTACAGATGGCACCTGACATGATTTGACTTATGGTATTTGAACGTTACAATGATGCAAAAGCAATATACATTCAAATGAAACCATAATCTGAATACCCATACAATCATTCTGCTTTTCATTTCTGATGTAGTATTCAATAAATTACACGAGATATTCAATACTTTAGTAAGCTTTGTGTTACATGATTTTGACCAACTGTAGGCTAATGTAGATGTTCTGAGCACGTTTAAGGTAGGCTAGGCTGTTATGTTTGGTAGGTTAGGTGTATTAAATGCATTTCACATATTTTCAACTTATAAAGGGTTTAGTAGAATGTAACCCCATTGAAAGCCAAGAACCATCTGTACAGTAAATATCAACAGACATAGTCTACATACATTGAAGTATTTGGGGTTCTCCTAGATATTTTTTAAGTGTATAACGGAGTCCTGAGACCAAAAACTTTGAGAATGTACAATTTCATAGATTCTGTCTTGTCAATGAAGAACAGAATGAAGCACATGGTAGGAACCCAGTCAACAGTTCCACGAGACTGATCACGTCATTCCCTGTATTTAACCGCAAGGGTTCCATAAAGCCAGCAATACTCAGACCAAGCTGACAACCATTAGCATCACAATCCCTATAACCTAGCTACAACCTACCTTTGTAGGCTATTCTTTCCATGTCCTTATTTGAACTTTGTATTGTGGCCAATCTAATTTATTTCCCATCCTCTAAATAACGTTCCACTTCTGTTTCTGTGACTTATTCATATTGTTCTACAGAATCAAATAATTTCTTGAATCTGTTCAGTGATATTCTAAACCTCTTTTATTTTTTTGGAGACAGAGTCTCACTCTGTTGCCCAGGCTGGAGTACAGTGGAGCGACCTCACCTCACTGCAGCATTCACCTCCTGGGTTCAAGTGATTCTTGTGCCTCAGACTCCCAAGCTGCTGAGATTACAGGGATGCACCACCACACCCGGCTAATTTTTGTATTTTTAGTAGAGACAGGATTTCACCATGTTGCCCAGGCTGGTCTTAAACCCCTGACCTCAGATGATCTGTCTGCCTCAGCCTCCAAAAGTGCTGGGATTACAGGCATGAGCCACCATGCCTGGCCTTCTAAACTTCTTTTTCTATGTTCAACTCAAATACTACTTTCTTTGCAAAGCATTCCTCCATCAAAAATTACATGTCCCTTTGTAAGAACTCACTTTTTTAAAGAGATAGAGTCTTGTTCTTTCACCCAGGCTGCAGTACAGTGGCACAATTAGACCTCACTACAGCCTCAAACTTCTGAGCTCAAGCGATCCTCCAGTCTCTGCCTCCCAAGTAGCTGGGACGACAGGTGTACATCACAGTATCTGGCTGTTTTTTTTTTTTTTTTTGTAGAGATGAGTTCTCACTATAATATATTGCCCAGGCTAGTCTCAAACTCCTGGGCTCGAGCAATTCTCCCACCTTGGCTTCCCAAAATTGTGGGATTACAGTCGTGAGCCACCAGACCTGGCTCCTATGTGATAATTCTTATAGCCCTTCCTATGTAGAGTTTTCCTTGAACAAACAATACTATACTTCATTCTATTGCCGACCCCTCAAATGCTGAAATTATTTTTTTAATGTATGTGTAGCACAAAAAATAGCCTCAATTAGTAGAGGTTATTAAACATATGCCACATGACATGACTTGCCCACAGCAAGAGATATATATCAAATATTCAAATTGCCTGATTTGATGAAACAATTCCCCAAAGGTAGACAGTCGTATTTTATAATGAAAGCCAATTTCTTCCTGAAAATATACATTCTACTACCTAATAAATATGAGTCATTAGAAAAGTCACATAACTCCTAGTCAGTCCTTAGAAATTAAATGTTCAATTATGGGCTACTCAAAAGTTTGTGTCTGTATTTCAATATGCTTTTAAATATATTTCAAAGAGTCTTTTAAATATAAAAAAGAAAGAGAAGCCCATTCTACATGATGTAAGTCTGATGATCAAATATGGTTCCATATTTTTCTTACATGCACTGGCCTAGGGTGTTTTCACACATAGTGCTTTAGAAGTGCCTGACTTTAAAAATAATGTTATGGAAATCCTCATGGTGAGAAGAGTGAGGCTACTTATAAGATATGAATAGTATCTGAGGCAAAAATTCTAACAGTCATTTCTGGGCTATATGTTTTTAGACAGTTACTTCTTAAGTATTATTTATTGTTAGGATTATCTTAATCTCATAATGGTCTGGCCCTTAACCTTCTTAAAAACTAGGAATGATTAATTGGATTCTTTCACACAGAGCAGTGACAACTGGCTCAAGATATACTCACAGGAAACCTATATTCCACATATTGTTAAGGAGCTCAGTAGACAATCTACTCATTGACATATTAAAAAAAAAAACAACTCTGATTATTCTATTTGTGATTAAATTTCACCAAAAGCCATCAACTTGTAAGGAAAACACTTGAATTAACTTTATTCCCTCAAAATCTGTCTAAACTAGAATTGAGACGCAGACAGTAAATCCACTCAGTAGCAACAGAAATGAAACTAATACTTGAGATCAGGAATTATAAATGAGGGTTACAATAAAAGGTTTTTGACAGACCCTTGACTAGCCCTTGAATGTACAAGTACATTCCAACTTTCTTGACGGAAAGGGCTGGTGTCCTACAAAGAGACTAAGATTCATTGTATTAAATAACTGGTGGACTATTTAGGGTACACAGAAGGATCATGTCTTCAACTTACTTTGAAATAATTCAAGAAAAAGAAAATAATAAAAAAACATTTATTTAGATTGCTAAATATGGAAAAGCTGAACCTAACTGGTAGGTATACAAGATTTCACTATGCTATGCTACTAATCTATCAGTATGTTTGCTATAAGTAAACAAGTTATCAGATAGGTAAAAAAATATTTACCTGTAATACTAGTAAAACATAAGCATAAAATGTGGCCTTGCGTTGAGTGTGGTAGCTCATGTCTGTAATCCCAGCACTTTGAGAGACTGAGGTGTGATGATGGCTTGAGCTCAGGAGTTTGAGACTAGTCTAAGCAACATAGTGAGACCCTCTCTCTACAATAGCTGAAAGAATTATCCAGGGATGGTGGTGCACACCTGTAGTACTAGCAGAAGTGGGAGGATCACTTGAGCCCAGGAGGTCAAGGCTGTAGTGAGTCATGATCACGCCACTGTATCAAGCCTGAGAGACATGGCAAGACTCTGTCTCTTAAAAAAATAAACAAATGCATAAAAATTTAATAAAATCCTTAATAGAGCTTTTTAACAAAAGCCTAGTGATGCAGTGAAGAAAATTTTCTTTGATAATCAAATATATGTTATCTGAAAAATAAATCAATTTAACAATTTCTATATGAGGTATATTCTCAATCAGAGTTAAGACTTTAAAAACTAAGGGTTCAGACTCAGGCTAGGAATGGTAGCTCATGCCTGTAATCCCAGCACTTTGGGAGGCCGAGGCAGGCAGACTGCTGGAGTCTAGGAGTTGGAGACCAGACTAGGCAACATGGCAAAACCCTGTCTCTATTTAAAAAGAAAAAAAAAAAATCAAGGTGTGGTGGTGTGCCCCTGTGGTCCCAGCTATTTGGGAGGCTGAGGTGGGAGACCCCAGGAGGCAGAAGTTGCAATGAACCAAGATCGTGCCACTGTACTCCAACCAAGGCAACAGAGTGAGATCCTTTCTCAAATATGTATGTCAGACTCTGACACTTTTTTGCTCAAACTGCTTTACTTGCTCCACTTCGCATAAAGTAAACATTCAAATTTTACAACAGCCCACAAATTAACATCTCATATGACCTCCCCTCTCCCACCAATTGAGCTGTTATAATTGTACATGAGCCGCCTTGCTGTTCATTAAGTATGCCAGGTAGCTCCTGCCCAAGGGGCTTTACACTGGCTTCTCCCAATGCCAGAAACACTCTTGTATTAGTTGCCTACACAGCACTCTTGCTCACCTTATTTACATCTTTGCTCAAATATCGTTTTCTCAATGAGACTTCCCCTAATCGCTGAAAATTGTAATTCCCACACTTCACTCATATCCTTGCAACCTTGCTTTGCTTTTCACCATAGCACATCAGCCAACACACTCTTCATATATAATTAAATTAAATCAAATCTATACATACTGTTTAACTTATTTGATTAGACTGCTGCCCATCTTATACTCTACAAATATAAAATATAAAGGGCAGAAATTTTGGTTTGTTTGTTTACCATTACCCTAGCATCTAGGACACAAAGAAATTATGTGATAATATGATACATTTACAGTTTTATTTTTTGTGATTATGTCCAAGAAAGCTTCTCTGGGACAGGCTCATGCACTGAATGACACTGACTGAATTTTGGTGTAAGGTTTTTGGTTTTTATTTGAGACAGGGTCTTGCTTAGTCACCCAGGCTGAAGTGCAGTGGTGTGTATCACAGCTCACTGTGGGTAGCCTCAAATAATTCTTGGGCTCAAGTGGTCCTCTCACCTTGGCCTCCTGAGTAGGTAGGACTATAGGTTTGCACCACCATATCCAGCTAATTTTTTTATTTCTATTTTTCGTGGAGATAGTGTCTTGCTATGTCAACTAGGCTGGTCTCGAAATCCTGGCCTCAAGCAATCCTCCTGCCTGCCAAAGTGTTGCGATTACAAGCATAAGCCACAGCACACAGACTTCTTTGGGTTTTGTTGGCATTCAGTGGCATATAGAGGAAGTCAACCACAGCTGCTCTGCCTGATGCATTTGTCTATTTCAGAAGACAGGTGTTAAGTTATCAAGAGGGCCTGGGCAATTTAGTATTATATTTCCCATAATATCTAAAAACAGTATTTTGAGCTATTAGGCCTTTAAAGATGCTTGCTCAATGAATCAAAACCACACAGACATACCTACATATTTTACTTCTGGCAACCTGCTACAGTGAAGAGAAGTAGAGCTTTGGAATTAGAGATTTAGGTTAAATTTCTGGTTCAGATACATACCTAAGTAACCTCTCCATGCCTCAGTTTCCTTGCTTTTACAATTAAAAAAAAAAGTTACTTCCTCCAAAGGATTCTCCTGAAAAGAAACTCAAATAGCCAATCAAAAATCCCTATACGATGTGGACTAAATATGGGCACTCAAAGTATTTTTGGTATCCCTAGAATGGTCTAGTTAATGAAAAACAAAAAATATACACATGTACAGAAATCAATAGTTCTTGGTGAATAACCATAGTTTAAAAGATGGACTGAAGAAGACTCTTCTCATAAGCAAACACTCATTTCCTAAATAATTCCTACGGAAAATCACTTGAAATATGTAAGAGGTGTTTGAGTGTTCACCCAGCTTTACTTTCATTTCACCAAATACATCATATATTTCTTCTCTAATCCAAATTCACAATGAAATGTTAGATATGTTAATGACAGGAACAGAAAATAAGTACTATATTTCATAAGAAAGCTTATTTTCCCTGTAGTATAATTTTACCATAGCTAACATCTATGTGTACACATGTGTAACACAGTAAATTAAGTATCACAATAAACAGTACCATGAATCCACCACCCAAGTACACTATTATCTTGTTACATAAAATCCTGTATCACTCTGTTTCAAATCAGTGCGCTATGCAGTAAGGCAGTATTTTGCTGCGAAACATAAGAGATATGTTGACTTTCTACCACAATTTTGGTGAGCCAATTCCCAAAAGGGAAACATCCACTGCTTCTCAATTTATTTCATTTGTCAGAATCCAATATAAATCATATTGTCTGTAATAGTCTAGGATAAGTTAAAGAGACCTATTCTCAACTCATTTGAAATATTCATATTATGGTCTGTTTTCCTAAGCTTACTGTAACAGGACCCAAATTCTGTTGCTGTAATTAGTGAGTACGGAACACACTTGAAAGAGGTTAACTGGGAGGCTACTTCCAGATACCGTGAATGAATTTTACCATTCATGCCACTCAAAGTTCGGCCCTTATACTCTCATGTGCCTCCTGTAGCACTCAAAGCTCTACATGCTGCACAAACCATAAATTCACTAATGAATCAGGAGAATCCAGCCCCACAAGAACCAGCGTTGCTAGATACTTCAGTCTTGTTTCAAATCTCACTAAACTAGAAACGGCTAAATTTGCAACCTATTTCATAGCCACTAATGCTCTATGGTATCAACTACCAAAATGTGTTTTCAAAACATACATGTAAAAACATATTCCTCATTTGGCAAAGTATGCAAATCTCACTGAATCAAGTAAGAAGACTTTGCCAATGCTTTTTTCAATTCCATAACCATGAAGAACCAAAAGACCTTACAAATGAACCAGAAACAAAAACATTTAGGAAATTATGACCCAGGCTGCATTAGCCCCAGGTTTTTCCTGCCTGTGCTGGGCACTGTCTGGTGGTACAGAAGCAACAAAGAAGAACAGAGATGTGACTTGGCCTGCTAATTTCAGTCTCTATCTACAAAAAAGAAAATAAGTTAATTTTCAAACTAAGAATTACTGTAGATACTCTCAAATTGTTTTTTAAATCAAATAGTTGGTACTCTAGATGTAACCAATGTTAAGAACAGTTAGAACAATAATTTGCGTAGAGGGCTGGGATCTTAGTCTATTTTGTGCTGTTATAAAAGCATATCTGATTTGGCTGTAAACTGAATCTCTGGTCAGAAAAAAAGAAAAAAAAAAAGCATATCTGAAACTAGGTAGCTTATAAAGAAAAAGGGTTTATTTAGCTCACAGTTCTGCTAACCGAGAAGTTCAAGGGCATGTCCCTGATTCCTAGTAAAAGATTTTGTTCTGTGTCACAACATGGCAGAGAAAGTCAAAGGAGAAGCACAGGTGTAAAGAAGAGAAACCTGAGGAGGGTCCTGAAGTTATAACAACCCACTCTGAGGGGAATGAATTCATCACTGGGAGAACCAATCCAGTCCCCCAAGAGTGAGAGTGAAAACTCATTCACTATTACAAGAATAGCACCAAGCCATTCATGAAGGATCTGCCTCCACAACTCAAACATAACACCATCGCATTGGGGATCAAAGTTCAACATAAGTTTTGTTGAGGACAAATGAACTATATCCAGATGACAGCAGCAGGGATGAGAGGCTTCATTAATCTGAAAAGGTTTCCATACTAGCAAAATGAGATGGCTACATTGGCACTTAATTCAAACAAAGTAGAACAACAGGAGTAGGCCCTATGCAAACTCATAAAAATGGCAAGACTTTAGGCTTGAGAAGACCTCACTGATATCCAACGGTCCATAGATTTGCCTCTTCAGGACACTGCTTATAAATGCAATCATATAATATGCTGGCTATTTTCACTGGCTTTTCACTTAGCAAATGTTTCAGATTTCATCCATGATATGCCATATGTCAATACTTCATTCTTTTTTATTGCCAAGTAATATTCCATTGTTTGGATATACCACATTATGCTTATCACACATCAGGTGACAGACATTTCAGTTGTTTCCCCTTTTCGTTGTTACAAATTTTTTTGCCAACAAAGTAGATAATCTACATGAAATGAACAAATTCCTATAAAGACACAAATTACCAAAACTGACTCATTAAGAAATGTTTAAATTTTGGTAGAATTATAACAAGTTAAGAGACAGTATCAGTAATCAAGAAAGTAAGAAAAGCCCAGAACTCTGTGGCTTCACAGGTGAAGATTACCAAACACTTAAAGAAGAACTGAAAGAGTTTGCTTCTCAAACTTCTAAAAAAAAAAAAACAGAATAATTCCTAATTAATTCTATGAGGTTGGTATTACTACAACACCAAAGCTAGACAAACATATCACAGAAAAAAAACTACAAACAATATTCCTGATGAATACAGACACAAAAATCTTCAACAAAACACTAGCAAACCAAATCTGATAGCATGTTAAATTGATTATTTACAAAGGCCAAGTCAAATTTATTAAAATAAAAACAAAATAAATCCAATAAACAAAAAGGGAAGGTGGTTGAACATATGAGCATCAATTATAGAATAAACTAAAACTTTGGACTGTGGTTGATGATGATGTGTTAAAGTAGGTTTATCAAATATAACAAATGTACCTCTCTGGTGTTGGATATATTGATAGTGGGGGAAACTGCATGTGGGAGGTTGTCAGGTGGTATACAGAAGCTCTGTAATGTCTACAGAATTTTCCTATGAACCTAAAACTGCTCTAAAACATAAAGTCTACTAAGAAAAAAAGGGTGGGGGCAAGAATCTGAGTAGGTATTTCTGAAGGAAGACATACAAATGGCCAATAAACACATGATATTCAAGATCATTAGTCATCAATGCAAATAAAAACCCCCAACATCAAACCACTAGATTGGCTATTAAGGTAAAAATGGAAAACAAATATTGACAGGAATGTGAAGAACTTGGAAACATCATACATTATGGGTAGGAACCTAAATTAGTACAGCCACTATGGAAAACGGGGTGGCAGTTTCTCAAAAAGGTAAATAGAATTACCATGTAACTAAGCAATTCTTCCCCTAGGTATATATACCCAACCAAAAGAAGTGAAAATCCCTCTGTTCACAAAAATGCTTGTTCACAAGCATTCATAGCAACATTTTTCATAGTAGTGTAAAAGTAGAAACAATAAAAATGCCCATAAACTGACAGATAAATATAATTGGGTATATCCACCCAAAGAAAGATTCAGCACTGACAAGAATGAGGTACTGATGCATGCTACAACATGGATAAACCTGGAAAACATATGCTAAGTCAAAGAAGCAGACACAAAAGGCCACATATTATATGATTCTGTTTATATTAAATGTCCAGAACAGGCAAACCCATAGAGACAGAAAGCAGATTGTTAGTGGTTACCACCGAAGAACAGAAGAGATAGGGAGTGACTGCTTAAGAAGTATGTGATTTCCTTTTGGGGTGATGAAAATGTTCTGGAATTAGATAGTGGTAATAGACACACAGCACTGTAAATATACTAGAAGCTACTAGATTATATACTTTTAAGCAGTCAAGATGATGAACTTTATGTTACAGTAATTTTTCCTCAGCTAAAAAAAAAAAGCAAACCTGAAACAAATTTAAATTCACTCAGCAACATATTAATATAATCATAAGTCCTTTCAGTATTTCTTTTTTTCACCTACAGTTCCATGCATCTTTCAGTATTCTTATAGCTGTCTATTCAAAACCTAGATCTATAAACAGCAAGCAGATAATTCACAACTGCAATAACATTAACAGTTATAAGACAAATTCTTAATTCTAAGAAACAAGAGAAAAAAAAAAAGCCATGTAATAACCTTAAAAGACAAGCGTACACTGATCACTGTACTCACTTTTAAGTGCAAGTAAACCCAATTATTTGAGTAAGCTGACAGGAATACAAACATAAATTAACCCTGTCCTGGAAAGCAGCAGTGACTCACCAAGCTTCTCTGGCTCATCAGGTCCTGTGCCCGCAATGCAGCTGCTCTCCAGGCCGTAGGTGGGATCCACTTTCCCAGAGGCTCGTGCTGCTTCTTGTACTTTCTTGACATGAGCTTCAACCAATTCCAGTGGTACCTCCTCCCGGACCCGAGAAAATTCCTCTGGTTCAAGAATAAAAATGGAACAGCAATCTAATCTTACAGAAAAATTTGCTTCAATGTAAAACCACCACCACAAAACCCAACACAATATTACTGTCTTAGGTGTAGCAACCTCTCCCGGCTCTCAGTCCCTTTATACCAGCAAAATGAGAGGACTAAATAAGATAAAAATAGACAATAATAAAATTCTATGGCTCTAGATTTTATCCTACACATCACAGTGCCTTGAAATAAAAGGTATCTTTCAACTTATACCAACAATAATGAAAACTGCTGTCCATATTTAACTTTGCTTATTAGATTAATAAATCAAAGAAACAAAGACAAGAACTAAACATCTGTAAAACCAAGAAAGAGTTCTAAATGAGAAAGTTCTAGTTATAATTAACATGTCATCCATAAATATTAAATGACGTCCCTTTGCTTATATCAGATTTTAAATTAATCACAAAATATACAATAAAAAACCTCTTTATGGTACCCTCTACAGTGGGAGTAAAAAAAAAAACAAAAAAAACTTCTGTCCCTCCAATTCCCAAGGCTCTTAATTTTAAGGTGCATTACTTCCAAATACTTTCATAAAGAACATGGTAATATGGTACTTTTCATGGGTAATATCTGATTTTTGTTATTTATATTTTTAAAAAATGAATGTAACAGCTGGTTATATTTAAATTCAGTTTTTCTGCTGAGATGGTTTAGGGAAGTCCATACCCAAAGCCGCTTTTGCTGCAGCAGATGCCACTCGAGGGTCCACCACGGATGCCAAAAAAGCAACAGTACTCATGACTGGATTTCCTGACTGACTAAAGGGGACAGGCTGATAGGCCAAAGGCCCAAGGGAAGCATCTGAATTCTCAAGGTATGGGTCCTCAATGGGAAGTCTCAAAAAGTGGAGGATACATTCATCCTGAGTACGACTTCCAACATGTTCTGACACTTTATTCCAATCATCCTTGTACATCTCCAGGGCCTAAAATAGAAAAAACAGAAGTTTTCATGTCAGGTAACAAGAAAGTAATGTGTAATACTACAAGTTTTTTATATAGCTGTTTCAAAAAAAATTAATGCAATATATTATACATAAGGAAATAGATTTGATGGCTTTCCTTATATTAAGTTTTCAATCAGGTGAGAAACAATAAATAAAAGGCATGCATACTATAAAGAAATAAGTAGGCCAGGTGCGGTGGCTCAAGCCTATAATCCCAGCACTTCGGGAGGTCGAGGTGGGTGGATCACCTGAGGTCAGCAGTTCAACAACATGGCCAACGACATGATGAAACCCCATCTCTACTAAAAATACAAAAATTAGCCAAGCACAGTGGTGCACGCCTGTAATCCCAGCTACTTGGGAGGTTGAGGCACAATAATCTCTTGAACCTGGGAGGCAGAAGTTGCAGTGAATCAAAATCATGTCACTGCACTCCAGCCTGGGCAATAAGAGCAAAAACAAAGGCAAAAAGAAAAAAAGACAGAAAGAGAGGGGGGAGGGGGAGAGAAAAGGGGGGAGGGGGAAAGAAGAGAAGGGGGAGGGGAGGGGGGAAGGGAAGGCAGGGGAGGGGAGGGAGGGAGGAAGAGGGAGAGAGAGAGAGAAACAGAAAGAGACAGACAAGAGACAGAGAGAAAAGTGAGAGAGAGAGAGAGAGAGAGAGAGAGAAAGAAAGAAAAGAAAGAGAGAGAAAGAAAGAAGAAAGGAAGTAAAACTTTTTAATACAGACATGACTGTTTATATAGAAAATTCTAAGGAAGCTATTTAAAAAAGTACTAAAACTAAACAGCTGAGCAAAGTCACAGGATAGAAGGACAATAGAAAAACTCAATTATACTTCCATACATAATACAAACGAACAATTTTAAACAGGAAGAGAAAAGTATTTAAAGTAACCTAAAAGCCGGGTGTGGTGGCACACATATATAGTCCCAGCTACTCAGGGAGCTGAGGTGAGAGGATCTCTTAAACCAAGGAGTTAAAAGCCAGCCTGACAAACACAGCAAGACCCTGTCTTAAACAGCATAATGAAATATTTAGGAATAAACATAATAAAGTATGTATATGAGCGACACGAGTAAAACATGAGAGAACTCAAAGACCCAAATAAGATAAAGAAAGATATATTGTGTTCATTCATTAGAAGTCTCAATATTAAGATGTCAATTCTTTTCCAAGTTGAACTGCAACAGATTCAATGCAATCCCAGTCAAACTCCAAGTAGGCTTCCTTTTAGCAGAAATTGATAAACTGATTCTAAAATGTATAAAGTACATATATTTCTAGTTTTATAATTTATTTTCAGAGAAAATCCTGAAACAAACAAAAAGAGTAAAGTAAGTCTCAAAGGGAAAAACTGATAGAACAGTAGAAAGAAAACCACAACTACATGGTGCTAAGAAAGTTGAGGAATTAATTGGATAAAAAGAATGTATTTAGTGACATGCTGAAGTCGCTACTCTCACACCATTCTCTCCAGGACCATGATTCTCAATGAAGGGTAATTTTTGCCCCCTTGAGGACACAGCAATGTCTGCAGATATTTCTGGTTGACCCAATTGGGGAAGTGCTGCTGGTGTCTAGCAAGGAGAGGCTAGGTATGCTGTAAAACATACATGAATCCTCCACTCTAACAACAAAAAAATCTGGCCCAAATGTCAATATTGAATGCTCCAACTGAAAAACCTTGTGCTAGAGCCTAATTCGCTCATCTACACTGTGAGATGAGTTTTCTATAACAATAGTTGTCTCTGTTTATCTTTTCGGTTATTTTCCTTCAAAGGTTTTTTTTTTTTTTAATTTTTAGAGACAGGGTCTCACAATATTATCCAGGATGGTCACAGAATCCTGAGCTGATGCAATCCTCCCACCTCAGCCTCCTAAAGTGCTGAGATTACAGGTGTCAAACAGTGTACCTGGCCATCAATTAATTCTTAACTCGGGGTTTCAACTGCTGCTCAGGCTTTCATTTTTGCTAGAATGGTAGAGGACTTCTCAAAACCCAAGCCAGCAAATAGTCTGACTCATTAAATCCCTTGGAAAAAAAGACTAATTCTGGGTTTCCTCTGGATATTCAGTAACCTTAGATAGTTTGCGAAGGAATTACTTTTTGAAAGACCCAGATTGTAAGAAAAAAGAAAAAAAAAATCTGTCTCACTAGGATCCACGGAAGCAGAAATATACCTAATGGGGCTGTATTATGTTTCTAACTATAAATAGGAACTTTCTAGGTATGCTCTATCATGCCCTTTTCCAATGAAGTTTTATTTAAAAAAATTTTTTTTTCATGTTCGTTCAGCCAAGGTACAATAAGAAAGTTCAGAAAGTTTTTTCCAGAATAAAGGAGGAGTTGGGGAACCCTCTGAAATGCAAAATCCAAGCAAGAATCAGCATACAGAACAGCATAGAGCTGAGAATCAGTAAATCTCTGAGCCTGGGAACTGACAATAAGAAAGGCAAATTAAAGAAATGTTTTGAAAAGAGAATAACATGGTGACACATTGGCCAGGAAGGAGGATGATTCAATTAAAGTTTTTAGTAAGTATCTTATAATACTACAAAACAGCTTCATTCTTCCTGCTATAACCCAGGTAAATTTTTTTTCTTTTTTAAGAGACAGGGTCTTGCTATGTTGCCCAGGCTGCTGTTCAACTCCTGGCCTCAAGTGATCTTTCTATCTTGGCCTCATAAATGGATTTTTGTAATTACCTTTCTATCTTTAATTTCATCCTTCTCCATGCTGCTAGAGTAAAATATGTTTTACACACAACACTCCTGCCTAAAACTATTTTATTATATGTCATTATCTTATGAAACTAAGCTAAACATGATCAGGACACTGCCTTCCTACTTCTTCTACCCTATTCCCTACTTTTTATGTTTCAAGAATACACAGGCCCCACTGGATCTATTCCTAGGTATTGTGCCTGTGAGCCATTTGTTCTGCACTAGAAACATCATGTTTTAGGACCAGCACAGCTATACCATTCCCAGAAGGCTGTTCATTATGTCTTACCCACCTAGCCTATTTGCAAAGCAACTCCTCTGTACAGCTCTTGTGCTCTGAACATACCACTAATCATAAAGTGGGGAACTGTGCATTCAAGTTTTGTGTTTTATCTGTCTCTGTCACCTAGTAGACCATGAATTCCTTAAAGGTACAGATTATGTCCTACAGATCTCAACCTGCAGTGTCTGCCATAGTGTCTGAAACACAATACCTAATAAAGTTTACTGAACTCAAACCACAGGAAACTGAACTAAACCAAGAAAGGAATATGACTTTGCTATGGCTCTCAAATGTAAAGTATTTTTTATTTAACAACAACAACAAAAAAGCTTTTCCTAAAGCAAGCTCATCCAACTCGCAGCCTGCAGTCCACAGCCCGCATGTAGCCCACGACGGTGTTGAATGTGGCCCATAGAAATTCATAAACTTTCTTAAAACACTATGAAATTTGGGAGGAGATGTTTTTTAAAAGCTCACCAGCTGTTGTTAGTGTTAGTGTATTATATGTGTGGCCAAAGACAATTCTTCCAATGTTGCCCAGGGAAGCCAAAAGATTGGACATCTCTGACCTTAAGAGAAGGCTTTCAATGGAAGATTTACTACTCATCTAAGTATAGTTTGAAAGTACATAGAATGAAGTATTTGCTGGGTTTCATATCAAGAAAAAATATGTAAAGTGCATGCACACTGCGAGGAAATCTTTCATGCTGCTTATCTTCTAGTGCTGTATTTCCTATAATTTAGCTGGCATAAAAAATGAGAGAAACTCTTATGGTGATATATAAATGTTACTTACAAGTTTTATTTGCAGGTATAGCCTTTATGTCTATTAATTATCTCAGGGAAAATAAACAGCATAAGAAAGCAAAGCATACATGACAAACACTGGAGTTAACAAGGGAGAATCACTGAGCTCCCAAATTCAAGTCTTGCCACTTCCAAGCCCAGAAATAATTATAAATGAACAGGGAGAATACTGCAATCAGTTGCAGACTTAAAAGAAATTATGTAGGCTGAGCATGGTGGCTCACACCTGTAATCCCAGCACTTTGGGATGCCAAGGTGGGCAGATCAGGAGGTCAAGAGATCTAGACCACACTGGCCAACATGGCGAAACCCTGTCTCTACTAAAAATACAAAAATTAGCCAGGGATGGTGGCGCACGCCTGTACTCCTAGCTATTTGGGAGGCTGAGGCAGGAGAATCACTTGAACCTAGGAGGCACAGGATGCAGCTGAGATCGCACCACTGCATTCCAGCCTGGCAACACAGCAAGACTCTGTCTCAAAAAAAAGAAAGAAAGAAAGAAAAAAAAATTGTGTATCAAGCACAGTGGCTCATGTGTATAATCCAAGCACTCTGCAAGACTGAGGCAGGAGGATCACTACAGACCAGGAGTTCAAGACCAGCCTGGAGATCATAGCAAAATCTTGTCTCTATATTAAATAATTATGTGCATACACATAGATATGCATGTTCATATAAATTAATTTCAAAAAAAAATTTTAATGACCTCAATCATTGTGGAATAGAATGGCTCCATTACCTCGCTTTCATTCTGGTGCTCTGATTCTATCAACAGAATTTCAAACTTCCATAAAGACTGTTAGGGCCTTTTGTAGCTTATTCTTTTTTGTTGTGCTATTTTAGTTTGTTTTCACCTCAAACTTTAATTATACTTTATATGCCTACTCATTCTCATGACACATTTTCAAGTAGAAATTCCCCAAACCTTTTTACAACTGAAGTCTTATTCAAACAAGCCATCATCACCTTGATCTCATACAGTATTTTTAAAAAGTTAATGTAAAACCTTACATTACATTATCCTTCATTTCTACCAATTAAAGATCTTTCTTTTCCAAACTGCGTTCCTTCATCTATTGCATACATTCTACTTTGGCTATTTTCAAAATTGAAGTGTTGCCTCCAATATTTGCAATATGATAACAAGGAGAAGAACATGACCAGATATTAACCTTCAGCATTTACCCAAAAACTGTGCTTTGATAAAAGACTTTATGAAACAAGGTGTTTTAAAAATCAAAGGGGGTGGTCTCAAGAATATGACAAGTATTTGGAACGTGCCTGTGTGGTGTATTTGTTTAATAAATGGTATGCCAGCCTGAGCAACATGAGCAGACGAAACCCCGTCTCTATTTAAAAATACAAAAAAAACTAGCTGGGCATGGTGGTGCACTTCAAAGGCAGAGCTGGGAGGATTGCCTGAGTTCAAGAAACTGAGGCTGCAGTGGGCCAAGACCGTGTCACAGCACATAGTATGAACAGAGTAAAACCCTGTCACAAAAAAAAAGAAAAGAAAAAGGTACGATGGTCTTTTGAAAACAGCAAACCCCAATGAATCTAGCAGATTTATCAATTTATTAGAAAGAAAGTGACTTTTATTATAAATCCATTTTAAAACACTCATCTGACTTCATATTTTTTTTTTTGGAGACGGAGTCTCAGTCTGTTGCCAGGCTGGAGTGCAGTGGTGCGATCTCGGCTCACTGCAACTGCCACCTCCCGGATTCAAGCGATTCTCCTGCCTCAGCCTCCCAAGTAGCTGGGACTACAGATGCACGCCACCACGCTAAGCTGATTTTTGTATTTTTAGTAGAGACTGGATTTCACCATGTTGGCCAGGATGGTCTTGATCTCTTGACCTTGTGATCTGCCCACCTCAGCCTCCCAAAGTTCTGGGATTACAGGCGTGAACCATCATGCCTGGCTGACTTTGTATTCTTAAGCTATTAAGTATCTCTAAATAAACTATATAAACGGAAGATGTTAGTGGAAAGCATTGATGTGGAGAAGTCTTTTATTTCTCTTTGTGTAACTGTAAACAATTCCTGCTTACTGAATTGCAATTTTAAAAGAAAATTCAAACACTGCACAAATTCCACCTGCAGGAGAGAAAATGCACTATTGTGTAATACTGTGGTTTTCTTGGATGTCTTCAATGTAAATAGCAGCTCAGTCATTCTTACCTCACTGTTATTTACTATCCACTAACCTTAAAAATGTGAAAAAGGAGAAAAGTTTGAGCATCAATGTGCAACAGGAAAAAGAAAAATTGTTGTTCCAGTCATTATTATACAACTTACTTTCTCTCCAGAGCTCAAAGATTTCAAAATAGCATGTTACAGTCACTCACAAATACTGAAAACACTATTCATTTTAATTAATATTAAAATCTAGCAGATATGGCTATACAAAATAGTCCTGAAAGTAAAAGTGAGTCAGTCAGCACCACAGGAAAGATATTTAAATAAATAAGTAAAAAGTGAATGAGCAAAGCTCTCTGCATATCACTGATACTGAATGGCCATATGAGAATAAAAGATGGGAAAAAAAACCCCCACATAACAAGGATTTGTTTTGACTGCCATCACAACAGAGAAAGATGGGGTTGGGGAAAGAAGCAGAAAACAGCAAGAAAAAGTAAAAGAGAAATATAAAAAAGGAACGGAAATAGTCTGATGCACCACTGATACGTCTACAGTAATTACAACTATCAGAACAACTTGAAAAACCAAATCAAAGCAGTACAGCAACCAAAATGCCACCAAGCCTACTCTGTGGTCTGGGAACCCAAAGGGCACCAGGCTCTTTTAGGAGAACTGTGATGTCAAACAATTTCCTTGATAATACTAAGACATTACTGCCTTTTTCATTATGCTGACATTTGCATTTATGATGCAAAAGGACTGTCGGAATCTTAGGACAAATCCAGGCAATGACACCAATTGTCTTAGTACTCACTTTATTCCTAACTGTCACACACACAAAATAAGTCAGCTTCACTTAAACATCCTCAATGAATCTATAAAAATTATCAATTTAATAAACTAAAAACCTAACTACATGTTTTTAAAATCCCATACTATCAAATGGGAGACATAAAAAAGGATTTAACTATCAATTATTAAAGCATGATGGCTGTCTAAAGGAAAACACATGTGTGATTGAGTTTTCAACTCCAGTAGACACTTTTTTAAACAGAATACCATAGGTGAATTTAAAATGCTAGTCACAGGCCAGGCACAGTGGTTCATGCCTGTAGTTCTAGAACTCTGGGAGGCCAAGGTGGAAGGACTGCTTGAGTCCAGGGGTTTGAGACAGGCCTGGACAACATGGTGAAACCCTATTGCTACAAAAAAATACAAAAATTAGCCAGGCACGGTGGCACATGCCTGTAGTCCCAACTATTTGGGACTGAAGGTGGGAGGAAGGCCTGAGGACGGGAGGTAGAGGCTGCACTGAGCCGTGGTAAGGCCACTGCACTCCAGCCTGGGTGACAGAGTGAGACCCTGCCTCCAAACAAAACAAAACAAAATAAAATGCTAATCACAGAATCTTAGCACACATCCCACATGCAGATAACAGGTCTCTGCCATTAATCTGCTTACCTCCAAAAGTAGAAGGGTCTCCTGTTCAGTCCATTCTCTTCCAGCACTAGCACCTTTACTCTAAGGAAACAAAATCAGAATTTATTTGCTCATTTTTAAATGCTGAATACAGAACTCAGCAGAATTCCTTTCCAAGCTCAGGAGACTGTTTTTTTGCAAATCATCAATGGGAGTCTCTGACTTGCAGAAACTAAACACTTAAGGAGCCTAAACTTCGAAAAGAAATGCTGGCTTATTTCAAAGACTGACTGGGCATGGTAGGCCATGACTGTAATCCCATCACTTTGAAAGACCCAGACAGGTGGATCACTTGAGGTCAGGAGTTCTAGACGAGCCTGGCCAACATGAAGAAATCCCGTCTCTACTAAAAATATAAAAATTAGCCAGGTGTGGTGGCTCATGACTGTAGTCCCAGCTACTCGGGAGGCTGAGGCAGGAGAATCATTTGAATCCAGGAGGTAGAGGTTGCAGTGAGCCAAGATGGCACCACTGAACTCCAGCCTGGGAAACAGAGCGAGACTTCATCTCAAAAAACACAGAACACAAAAAAGACTTCCTGCTGTCAAACAAGGACCCATAACTATGTGGATATGTTATTTCTATTATTTTGAGACTTGACAGTATCTTTTGCAAGCTAAAAAGGCGTATTATTTTACTGCATACCATAAACCAGCTATAATATCACAAACATAATACAAATCTTGGCAGAGAGTATTTGAACAGAGTACCTGAACATAGTACTTCTCCCAAGATTCAAGACTCCGAGGTACCACAGACATAAAACACTGACAGGTTCTTGATTCCAACTGCAATACGTCCATATTATCTGATTTTAAAACATCTCTCAATTATAAAACAATCTCCAAGTGATTCCCTAAACTCAAAATCACCTTTTCCATGTGAGTCCCTTATAGTTCATGATTCATGTCACCATGTGAGTATAAGAGAAGTGAGACTGGCTTGTGTAAAAAGTACAATATATCGATTATTTCATACTTCTTGATCTGCAGACCCTGCTGTATTCACTCATCTTAAGGGGAGCTGACTGGTAGTATAGCTGATATTACCATGCAGCTAGAAACATTACTAATTGAAAATATATGTTCTAACATATTTCCCTTTCTCAAAACTCTATTTTGAGAGATTACAATTTAATAAATGAAAATTTCTACAATCCATGATTTCCCTATATATTATCAATAAAGTTTCTCCATTTAGATAATTAAAACACTCAGTGCATTAGTGCTACACATTTGATGAAAAAATCAGATTCTGTATGAAGGAAAAAAGAAAAAATTAAAAAACAACAACAAAATTAAACTCTAATTTGCTATATCTCTGGGGCATTCGATTAATAGCATTCTGAAATGCCTGTTTACTTGCAAAAAAAACAAAAATAAAAACAAAAACAAATAATGCATCAAAAATAAGTAGTCTTTTAACTAGAGAATAAAAACAGTTGACCTACGCACTGCAGAATTAAGAACTAAACTACAGTATGGCTTTGTGAGAAAGAAAAGGTGCCTGCATCTGTAACTCAGAATGTATTGCTCATTCCCCAAGGATTACTTTAAGATAACCAAAGATTCTTTTAAAAAACCAAAATCAGAGGTAATCACCAATCAGATTTGGAGTCCCAAGAACAAAATTCATTAACATTTAATTTAAATTCTGAAGAAACCAAACCTGAGCAAATATAAAGAAGATCGCTACAACTTAGACACAGACATTTATTTATAGAGTAGGTCCTCAACAACCATTTCTCCACTCCTCAGCCACAATGAGTAGAAAGAATTTTCTTTGCCTCCACAGACTTAAGTCAGTATTTCTTCATTTTTTTTTTTTGACATAGGCTTGCTCTTGTTGCATAGGCTAGAGTACAGTGGCATGATCTCAGCTAACTGCAACCTCTGCATCCTGGGTTCAAGCAATTCTCAAGCTTCAGCCTCCTGAGTATCTGGAATTACAGGCGCCTACCACCACACCTGACTAGTTTTTGTATTTTTTTTTTTTCAGTAGAGACGGGGTTTCAGCATGGTGGCCAGGCTGGTCTTGAACTCCTGGACTCAGGTGATCTGCCCATCCTGGCCTCCCAAAATGCTAGGATTACAGGCATGCGCCACCATGTCCAACCTGTTTCTTCTCCTGATAACAACTGGCTTTACAAAGAGCATGCATACGCCTCATCAAAACCCACAAAATGATTGCTAAAGTTTCCATATGATTTAAAAATATTTTTCTATTGTATTAGGCTGGGCATGGTGGCTCATGCCTGTAATCTTAGCACTCTGGAAGGTTGAGGTAGATAGATCACTGGAGCTCAGGAGTTCAAAATCAACCAGGGCAACACAGTGAGATGTACTCTCTTAAAAAAAAGAAAAAGAAAGAAACACTCGAATGATAAGCATAGAAAAAGAAAGAAACAAACAAACAAAACAAAAAAGCCCAGTGCAATGGCTCAGGCCTGTAATCCAAGCACTTTGGGAGGCCAAGGTGGGTAGATAACCTGAGATCAGGAGTCTGAGACCAGCCTAGTCAACATGGAGAAACCCTATCTCTACTAAAGATACAAAAATTATCCAGGCGTGGTGGTGCACCACTATAATCCCAGCTATTTAGAGGCTGAGATAGGAAAATCTCTTCAACCGTGGAGGTGGAGATTGCAGTAAGCCAAAATTGCCCCACTCTACTCCAGCCTGGATGAAAGAACGAAAGTATCTCAAAAAAAAAAAAAAAAAAAACAGTTTTTTTGTATTTCTGGAGGCCTGATACATATACAAAATACACAAACTAGGACACAACTTGATACAATTTTGCTTATACAACAACAACAATACTTAAATAAAAACCCAAAAAGCTCCCTCCTTTAACGCTCAAATTGATAGCCATCCACAAAAGCATAAACTAGTCTGACTTCCATAACCATAGGTTAGTTTTTCTCGGATCTGAATTTTATATTAACAAAAACACTCTTTTGTGGCTGCTATATAATTACTTGGCTTGTGGTCACCTCAATCCAATCTCTGACCCCAAAGTCACATTCCCTTGTCCTTTTCTGTTAAATTGCTCTCTTTCCCTCTCTTATAAGGACAGTAGTTATGACATTCAAGGTATGCAGGGATAATACAGGATCATGCCCTCATCTTTAAGATTTTTAGCTTAGGCTGGGCATGGTGGCTCATGCGTGTTAATCACAGCACTTCGGGAGGTTCAGGTAGGCAGATCACTTGAGGACAGGAGTTTGAGACCAGCCTGGCCAAACTGGCAAAACTCCATCTCTACTAAAAACACAAAAATTAGCCAGGTATGGTGGTGTGTGCCTGTTGTCTCATCTACTTGGGAGGCTGAGGCATGAGAATTGCTTGAACCCAGATGACGGAGGTTGCAGTGAGCCAAGATCTCACCACTGCACTCCAGACTGGGTGACAGAGCAACACTCTGTCTCAAAAACAAAAACAAATAAAAAACAAAATAAAATACTTTTAGCTTCATAACACATCAGCCAATAACTTTTCACTAAATAAGGTAATACTTACAGGTTCCAGGGATGAGGCTCTGACTTCCTTAGAGGGTCTTTATCAGCATATTTCATATTTTATTGCTTTTTAGAAATTTGTCCATCTCATCAAAGTCAAATATATTACTATCAAGTTGTTCATCAAATATATATATATATATATATATATATATATTTTTTTTTTTAAACAGGGCCTCACTTTGTCACCCAGGCTGAAGTACTGCAGCCTTGACCTCCCAGGTTAAAGTGATCCTCCTGCATAAGCCCCTACAAATAGCTGGGATTACAGGCATGCACCACCATGCCTGGCTAACTTTTGTATATTTTTGTAGAGACAGGGTTTTGCCATGTTACCCAGGTTGGCCTTGAACTCCTGAGCTGAAGTGATCCAGCCACCTCAGCCTCACAAAGTGCTGGGATTACAGGTGTGAGTCGCCACACCTAGTTGTCAAATCTTTCTGTCTTTTTAACGTATTAGAGTCAGCAGTGCTATACTCTTTCATGTCTCATCAGTAGTTTCTGTCTTCTTAGCGATCACTCTGGCTGAAGATTATTATTAATAAATAATCAATAAACTTGATAATTTATCAATTTTGGATCTTTTCAAAGATCCATCTTCAAATTTAATTAATTTTCTCTATTTCTGTTTGTTTTGGATTTTTTTGTTTTTACTTGGAGTCTCACTCTTGGTGCCGAGGCTGGAGTGTAATGGCGTAATCTTGGCTCACCACAACCTCCGCCTCCCAGGCAGTCTCCTCAGTACCTGGGATTACAGACATGCACCACCACACCTGGCTAATTTTGTATTTTTAGTAGAAACAGAGTTTATCCATGTTGGTCAGGCTGGTCTCAAACTCCTGACCTAAGGTGATCAGCCAACCTTAGCCTCCCAAAATGCTGGGATTACAGGCATGAGCCACCACACCTGGCCTGTTTTGGATTTTCTAGTTTAATTTTATTTTGTTGTGGTCAGCCAACTTCATTTATTTCACATCTTTGAAATCATAAAACCTAACTGCATGATTTCAATCCTTTTAAATTACTGAGGCTCATTTTATGGCTCAGAACTGGGTCTTAGCTACAAAAAACGGAAATACTAAATAAGACCTAGTATTTGCTAGCACAATAAGGTGACTATAGTAAACAGAAAATTTAATTTTTCATTTAAAAATAACTAAAAGCATTTAAGTGGATTTTTAAAACACAAACCAGGTGTGGTGGTTTGATTTTTAAAACAGGCCAGGTGTGGTGGCTCATGCCTGTAATCCTAGAACTTTGGAAGGCTGATGCTGGCAGATTGCCTGAGCTCAGGAGTTCCAGACTACCCTGGGCAACAATTTTAGTAGAGGTGAAACCCCGCTTCTACTAAAAATACAAAAATTTTCTGGGTGTTGTGGCAGGCACCTGTAATCCCAGCTACTCAGGAGGCTGAGGCAGGAGAATTCCTTGAACCTGGGAGGCAGAGGTTGCAGTGAGTCAAGATCCCACGACGGTATTCCAGCCTGGGTGACAGACTGAGACACCATCTTCAAAAAAATAAAATTAAATTAAAATAAACAAATAAAAAAACACACAAAAAAAATAAATGGTTGAGGTAAAGAATATCCTATTTACCCTGATGTGATTATTATGCAATGCATGCCTCTATCAAAATATTTCATGTAACTAACTCATAAACATATGCATCTACTATGTACCCATAAAATTTTTTTTAAAAAGGATATATATATTTTTTTAATTGGGCTTACTTTGGTGAATGTTTCCTGAGAACTTATAAAGAATGCGGTTTTCATTTTGTTACTTTATACAGTATTCTATATATACCAAATAAATATGTCATCTTGGTTAACAGAATTTGTTGGATCAGTTATTGAGAAAGGATTACTGAAATCTCCAACTAATGTGTGTTTATCTATTTCTCCTTTCAGTTCTATTATTTTTTGCTTTATGTATTTTGATGCTATTTAATTAGATGCACACATAAGATTATGTCCTTGATTAATTAACTCTTTTATCATTATGAAGTTCTGTTTATATCTGGTAAAATAACTTACTCTGGTGTCTACATTATACCAAAATTAATGTAATAATTTTGGCACCCTTGAGATTATCCTTTGCAAAATATGTTTTCTGTTCTTCTAATAGTAGCATGTGTCTATGTCTTCAAAGTGGGTGTATACATGTAGACAACATATACTTGTCCTTGAATATTTTACACAATTTGAAAATCTCTGCTGCTTAACTGGAGTATTTTGTCTGCTTTTTTTATTTCTTTCGTTGAAATAAAAGAATTTTATCTCATTATCTGGAGTATTAAAAGCATTTCTATTTAATGTTGTTACTAATACTAGAGTAAGACGTAAACTACTATGTTGCTATTTGTTTCCTACTCCTCCCATTAGCTCCCTATTTTCTTGTTTCCTATCTTTTTATAGTGACTTCTAAAAACTATTGTGTTTTCTGTCCATTATTTCCTTCTTAGTTATACCTCCTCAACAAGTTACACTAAGATTTATTTATACATATAAAAATAAATATATATATACAAAAACAACCATATATATATATGTATTTTGGGGGTTTTTTTGAGATGGACTTTTACTCTTGTTGTCCAGGCTAGAGTGCAATGGAACAATCTGGGCTCACTGCAACCTCCGCCACCCAGGTTCAAGCTATTCTCCTGCCTCAGCCTCCCAAGTAGCTGTGATTACAGGCATGCATCACCACGCCTGGCTAATTTTGTATTTTTAGTAGAGACAGGGTTTCTCCAAGTTGGTCACGATGGTCTCAAACTCCTGACCTCAGGTGATCTGCCCGCCGTGGCCTCCAAAAATGCTGGGATTATAGGCACAAGCCACGGCACCCAGGGGTGGACAATAATGTGGATTTTTTGTTTTTTAAGATGGAGTCCGGCTCTTGTTGCCCAGCCTGCAGTCAAGTGGCACGATCTTAGCTCACTGCAACTTCTGCCTCCCAGGTTCGAACGATCCTCCTACCTAAGCCTCCTGAGTAGCTGGGATTACAGGTACCCGCAGTCATGCCTGGCTAATAGAGCTTTTAGTAGAGACAGGGTTTCGCCACATAGGCTAGGCTGGTCTCAAACTCCTGACCTCAGGTGATCCTCCCACCTCAGTCTCCTAAAGTGCTGGGATGATAGGTGTGAGCCATAATGCCCAGCCAGAAGGCGTCTTTTATACTGACTCACATGTTGCCCATTTTCTAGTATTCTTCCATTAGAACCAGTCAGGTTCCAAAATGTTGTTTCAAATTATAGTTTACCCCAATTTGGGACTTTTGTCACGTTTCTAAATAATGTAAACTTTGCAACAGTTTAATTCAATTTAATTTCCTTCTGGCTTTCTGCCATTCTTGTAATTTCTACATGTTATAAAACCCTCCAAATATTATCGTTTAAACAATCTGTATTTCTTTATATTTAACCACATAATTACTCTTCTCTGCTCCTTATTCCTTCATGGAGACATGTGCTTTCATCTGGGATCGTTATTCTTCATGCTGAAGATCCTCCTTTACTTTTCTTACACTGTGTGCTAGTGATAACTTCTCTACATTCGAAGATCTACAAACCTCTGTATTTCATCTTCAATTTTAAAAGTAATTATCTACTGGATAAAGAATTCCAGAGAGACAGTTTTTCTTCTACATTTCAAAATGTTATTGTATTTGTCTTTGGCTTTTATCATTTTTGTTGAAAAGTCAGCCATCAGTTTTGTTATTGTTCTTTTCTACCTTCACCCCCAACCCTCCATGTCTGCTTTTAAGATGTCAGTTTATAAGAGATTAAGCATAATGTACTCGAATGTGGTTTTCTCTAAATATAAATTTGAATCTGTTCTCTTTTTGTGTGTGTTTTTCAGTAAAGGCTATTTTGCCCAGACTGGTTTTGAAGTCCTGGCCTCAGGCAATCCTACCACCCTGCCTCCCAAAGTGTTGAGCCCAGGCTTGCTCTGTCTTTCTTGCTTTGTGAGTTGGTATCTTTTTATTTGTTCTGAAGTCTTTTTAGCCATTATATATTCAAGTATCAGTCCTCCATTCATTGAGTCTCTAATAATAAACATTAATTCTTTGGACTCTATCATTCTTTTTTCTTTTTCTTCTTTTAATAATAGAGATAAGGTCTTGCTATGTTGTCCAGGCTAGTCTCAAACTCCCAAGATCAAGTGACCCTCTTGCCTTCGCCTCCCAGAGTGCTGCAATTATAGGCATGAGCCACCATGTCCAGTCTGAACTGTATCTCACACATCTTTTGCACTTTCCTCTCTTTATCCTGGCCCCTCCTTACTTCAATTTTTTTTGCTCTTGGTACCTAGGTTTCCATATATATACTAATCTGTCTCTGAGTTCACTAATCTATCTTTTGCTATATGTAGCCTGTTATCAAACCCATCAAATAATTTAAAGTATACTTTTCAGTTCTAAAATATTCATGATTCTTTTTTTTTTTCTTTCTTTCTTTTTTTTTTTTTTTTTTGCTGCAGAGTCTCACTCTGTTACCAGGCTGGAGTGCAGTGGTGCAAACCTCTGACTCCCTGGTTCAAGCTATTCTCCTGCCTCAGCCTCCCAAGTAGCTGGGATTGCAGGCATATGCCACCATGTCCAGCTCCTTTTTGTATTTTTATTAGACGAAGGGTTTCACCATGTTGGCCAGGATGGTCTCTATCTCCTCAACTCATGATCCGCCCGCCTCTGCCTCTCAAAGTGCTGGGATTACTGGCACGAGTCACCACGCCCGACCTCATGATTCTTTTCACAGATTCCAATTCTCTGTTCAAATTTTCCATTCCCTCCTTGATTTTCTCTAATAGTGTTTTTTAAAATACCATCAGATTTGAGTAGAAAACTCATTAGATGTATCATAGAAGTACTAAGATGTGCTGGATTATATCCCTTATGAGTTTAGATTAAAAAAAAAAAATCCTTACCTTTGCTAATGTTTTCTTGGAGTAAATGTCAGTACGAAGACCAAAGTTCTGCAAATCAATTGGTTTTTCCTTGCTTTTCTCAGGAAAATTTAGCATCTGTTGAGCAGCAGGGACCTGAGTCAAATAAATGATACATGGCTGAGTTAACCTCTTTAAAGTCAAGAGGATAAATGTTTTTCAAAAATTGGGCCAGGCGTGGTGGCTCATGCCTGTAATCCCAGCACTTTGGGAGGCTGAGACAGGTGGGTCACAGGTCAGCACATCAGCATGGCCGACATAGTGAAACCCCATCTCTACTAAAAATGCAAAATAGAAAAATTAGCTAGGCATGGTGGCGCACACCTGTAACCCCAGCTACTCGGGAGGCTGAAGCAGGAGAATCATCTGAACCTGGGAGGCAGAGGTTGCAGTGAGCTGAGACTGTGCCACTCTATTCCAGCCTGGGTGACACTGCAAGACTCGGTCTCAAAAAAACAGGAGAAAAAAAAAAAAAAACAATTGCTGGGGCTGGACACAGTGGCTCATGCCTGTAATCTCAGCACTTTGGGAGCCCAAAGCAGGTAAATCACGAGGTCAGAAGTTCCAGACTAGCCAGACTAACATGGTAAAACCCTGTCTCTACTAAAAATACAAAAATTAGCAGGGCATGCAATCCCAGCTACTCAAGAGGCTGAGGCAGGAGAACTGCTTGAACCTAAGTGGTTGCAGTGAGCCAAAATCACACCACTGCACTCCAGCTTGGGTGACAGAATGACACTCCAACTCAAAAAAAACAAACAACAACAAAAAAAAACAAAAAAAACTGTTTAATATTGGCACTTAAACCACTTTTGGTGGATTTCCTACAAAACATAAATACCCACACTTCTAGTCTACTTCTAACAAAAATTCAACAGATAAGACACATTTTGGTGTCCGTTTAAGTCCCAAAAAGGATAACAAATTTTCATTACTATCTTCTATTTCACAATGGAACAAAATTCTTATACCTTAGGCTCCTGTGAATGCAACTTAATGCTATATATAATTTCCTTGACATAATCTGTTTGATAATGTATATACGGATATAAACTTTACAAATCTTAGGACAAGTTATAAAGATTTCTTTGCTTCACATTCTTAGAACATAGACTGAAGGAAGGAAAAAAGATTTTGCATCATCTATCTGCTTACTTATGAGTGTCTGACGACAGGGGATAAAGGAAGTTATGTATATAAAAGTAAATTAGTAATTTGATAGAGTAAGGCATTGGGTCTTGGGCTTGGTGGGACAGCATTAACTTAAACACCATATATTCTTTTGGACTGTAATATTTACAGTACACCAAAACACACACAAACAACCATAAAAGAAATAGCACTATTAATAGCATTGTAATACAATAATAATTATTCCTAAATAGATATGCTATAAATAGTCATGTGTTACTATCCAGGTCTGAAGAAAAAAGTCAACATTAATTTACCTGAGGTGATCGAAGATGAAGAGGCACAAGCCCAGAGGGGGTATCAGCTAATACATTAAAATGAGGAGTAGGAGGTGGTCCCATTGCCATTGGTCTACTTTCTGGGTCAACTTGGTAATTAACAAGTCCCCACTGCTCTAAAAAGGCATGGACCCTAAAGAAAAAAGTTCACAAAGTTAAAATCTAGAGAATCAACTTCAGGTGCTTTACATCATCATCATCATGTTATTAAAAAACAGAAACAATAAAAGAAGTCAATATTCTCAGCAGGCTATGAAACACCATAAACTACCTGACAGATTTTGTTTGTTATATGAGGAACAATTTCTGTAAGTCACAAGTAATGTTGATAACACAGCACCCCCTAAACCTACTACAAAGTCTAATCATTTCAACCACAGAAATGAGAGCACAAATACACATTTAGGTCCATGCTAATAAAAGAAGTCACACATAGACCAAATACACATACCAAAAAAATCCACATTTTGTTTTTTTTTGTCTTTAGGCAGATCTAGGGCACAGAGCTTATCCACTCTCAACCTGAACCCACTCCATGGCTGGTTATTTTATGATTTGACTAAAAAATTAAAAATATGAACTGCAAAATCTAAAAAACTTAATTAAATATTTATTTATTTTGGGAGAGTCTCGATCTGTTGCCCAGGCTGGATGAGACTGCAATCTCTGCCTCCTGGGTTCTCCCACCTCAACCTCTTGAGTAGCTGAGACATAGTCATGTGCCACCACACCCGGCTATTTTCTATTTTTAATAGAGATGGGATTTCACCACGTTGGCCAGGCTTGAACTCCTGACCTCAGGTGATCCACCCACCTCAGGTTCTCAAAGTGCTGGGATTACAGGCATGAGCCACCGCACCCAGCCTAAATTAAATATTTAAAATATTCAACTCCTAATCCTGAATACAGGGCTCATGCCTGCAATTAACGTGCTTCGGGAGGCTGAGGTAGGAGAATCGCTTGAGGCCAGAAGATTGAGACCAGCCTTGGCAACATTGTGAAACCCCATCATAACATTAAATTAAAATAATAAAATAAAAATAATTAAATTGAATGAAATGAAAAGAAACAAAATATAATCAACCCCTAAATGAGATAACTAAAATCAGGTGTTTACCCAGTGGCCACATCCAGGTTAATCAAGCAAACATTAGACGGCAATGCATCAGTAAATTCCTACAGTGAAATCTCAGAAAAAGTCAAATGCTTTACCTCATTACAGCACATACATCTCCAGTCAAGTTCCTCCGACAAGCAGTGCTGGTTAAGTACTCTTGGGGGTTTAGGCGATACGTGTCAATCATAAAATTTCGATATGCCAAGTATCTAAAAACCAACAGCAAAATTCATAAGGTGGATATGTATTCTTTCAGAAACAGTGTTACTCAGAAAGCCAAAAATCTTCAGATTTCATAAAAATAAATACAGTAACAAATTAAGACAACAGCCCAAAAAACAACAGTGATATTATATTGCGTAAAGTTACAAGTGAATTTAGAACCAGGAATATGCAATACAACTGTTTACTAATATATAACAACAAGTAATCCAATGACATTAATGTGAAGTAACATAAATTCAAACTTGGTCATGGTGGTTGTTAACTGTAGAATTTGAAACTAATATGTGGTTACATAGGCTATCTCCCTCACTACCACATATCTATACTTTACTCTGTGGAGGACACTGCTATAAGCAATGTATGTCTAACGACTCAATTAGTCCTCATAATCTCTATATTAAAAGGAAGGGTCTGCTATCATCCCATTTATGGATAAGGAAACAAATACTGAGTTGTTAGAGAATTTGGTCTAGACCACAGGGTTGGTAACTGATTGAACCAGAATTAAACTCAGCCACTGTGGTGGCACTTTCAATCTATGCTCTCAATCTCTGCTGCCTATCAGTTCTATATTCCACACACGTCATATGAATTTGGCTCTGAAAACAGCTATATAACTTCTTGTGGAAGTTCTTTAAGGGAGATCACAGCTGGGCAATAAGTAGAACCCATGAGACCAAATCCAGAAAAGAACATATAAAAATGGAGAGAGAAATTAAGATTCTGTTACAGCAGATTCCAAGGACTTCTGTCACAAAATATAGTACTTAAAAACAGAGTGTTAAGGACTTTGAGATGTAGCAACAGTTCTTGGCAAGTAAGTAAAACAAAACACAGGCAGAAAAGATCACCCGCTGCGTGACGGGGTGACACTCTCTTGAAAAAAAAAGGGGGGGCGGGGGCCAGGTGCAGTGGGTTGTGCCTGTAATCCCAGCACTTTGGGAGGCCAAGGCGGGCTGACCACTCCATCAGGAGATGGAGACCATCCTGACCAACATGGTAAAACCCCATCTGTACTAAAATATAAAAACTGAGCCGGGAGTGGTGGCATGTGCCTGTAGTCCGAGCTACTTGAGAGGCTGAGGCAGGGGAATTGCTTGTACCGGTGAGGCAGAGGTTGCACTGAGCCAAGATCATGCCACTGCACTCCAGTCTGGTAAAAAAGCAAGACTCAGTCTCAAAAACAAGAAAAAAGAAACAGATTAATACCGTGAACATAGTACATGGGAGGGTATTTGCAGTATTGACAGGTGTGCACGTATATATATGGACAAGGGTTCCAGAAGTATATACTGCTGAATCACCAGGGAAAGACAAAAAGTACTTCCTACCAAACTTCTTCCTTCCAAAGAGAGTTTTCGTATATCCAATGCAAAAGCACAACAATGCTTTATGCAATTAAGCTCAATTCACATGAACCTATATCATCATATCTGGCAATCTTTTAATTAGCAGTTGTCCAAGAAGATAAGATAAAGATTCTATTTTTCTCCTGGATGAATAGAAACAATCCATAACATACATGCACACACAAGTTGAAAGTTGTTAGGACAGGCTGGAGGTGACAGCTCATGCCTGTAATCCCCGCACTTAGAGAGGCCAAGGCAAATGGATTTCTTAAGGTCAGGAGTTCAAGACCAGCCTGGCAAACATGGTGAAACCCCATCTCTACTAAAAATACAAAAAAATACAAGTGTGGTGGTGCACGCCTGTAGTCCCAGCTACTTAAGAGGCTGAGGCAGGAGAATAGTTTGAACCCCGAGAGGCGAAGGCTGCAGTTAGCTGAGATCGCACCAATGCACTTCAGCCTAGGCAAGACAGCAAGACTCTATCTCAAAAAAAAAAAAAAAAAAAATCTTAATTCATTATAGTAAAAACTGGTTTACTAAATTCAAACTCTAACTCCAAGAGTTGATGTGCATATAGTTCAAGATTTAGAAAGAATAGCCGAGGAAACATAAAGAACCCTCATCTCCACTACCACAAAAAAAAAAAAAAGCCAGGTGTGGTGACATATGTCTGTAGTCCCAGCTACACAAGAGGCTGGGTGGGAGGATTGCTTGAGCCTAGGAGACAGGCATTGCCGTGTGCCAAGATCATGCCACTGCATACCAGCCTGGGCAACAGAGCAAGACCCCATCTCAAAAAAACACCAAAACCACCCAACAGAAACAAAACTAGATAAAATTTCCTTTGTACCATGGAATGCTATGCAAATGAGATATAAACACTGTTCTGAAAGGAGTATTTGCAAACTTGAAAGAATAGGCAATAAGAAACTGAGGTGCATGCTTGAAGAGCCCCTACCACACACAGGCAAATAAACAAGTTTTCTAAAACACTGGCCTCACATTTCTGGAGTCTTGGATTTGTTTTTTCCATTGAAGAACTCAGGAAGAGCACGCCGTTCAATCACATGAATACTGAAAAGAAGGAAAAAAAAGAGGTTTAGGGGTCTTCTTTTTAAAATAATAAAATCTTAAAATTTTCTAAGTAAAAGTGATGAATCCAAAACTTGAGTACTGCTTGCCAAAATTAATTGGCTTACACTAGTTTCTATGTATTAACAGCATACAAGAAAGTTAAAAAAAAGCTTTCTCTTTCTCACTCCCAATACTTCAGTTTTTCTATTTCCAAAACCAAACTAGAAAACTGCTATCGACACACTGAAAACTATACGTTTATTAATTTTTGGCATAATACACTGACTAGATATGAAGCCACAAGATACAAAGACTTCTTTGAAAATTGGCAACAAAAAAAAAAAAAAGTAGCTGGCATGGCATGGCAACAAAACTGATGAAACAAATGACCAGCGTAGAGACAACGAATTTGCAAATCTCAGCTTCTCAGGCTGTTAACATAAATGAGCCGTTGTCCAGCCCTTGGAAACACTGTGATAAATTAATTTTTTTAAAATTTCAATTATTAATTGCTTTCAATATCACAGAAGTAAATTCTAACAATATATAAAAACACTAATAAGTTTATGAAATGTTATAGGTTATAAGCAGAGTAGAGAGCAGGTAAAACGATCAGGCCTAACACAGTATACAAATGAACCAACTGTATATCTAGCACAAAGTTTCTCCTTCTAATAGAAGTCTAGGTTTCTTCTTGATGACACTTTAGTTTCTCAGTGGCTTTCAAGAGATGCAACATGTAAGTAGTGGTTGCATGGCAATGAGCAAATCAATGGTCTGGGAATATAACTCTAATTATTCACTCTTTGAGTATCTGGTAACATTTAAATTGAATTGGATCTGCAGGGTCAAATATCTTTATAAGTACAATGAATTACCTGGAAACTTCTAGAAAGACAATTTCTAAGATGAATTAATGCTATATAAATATACATAATTACTTTTAAAATAATAATAAATGTAAAGAACTAATTACATAATTCTAATGTAACTCCCATTGTTTTCATTGTTCCAGGTTAGGAAGAGCCCACTTAAAAAAAAATTCTGTATTTATTAACTAACATTTCCGTTAGCTCTCTAATTGAATGTACTGTGACATGCAAAGATGATCAGGCAGATGAAAATGTTTCTGTAAATGATAATCTTACATAGTTGTTACTGTAATGACTTTTCTATTTTCTAATTGTATTTAACTTTTAATTTAAAAAAACTTTTTTTTGTTTTGGAGACAGAGTCTCGCTCTGTCGCCAGGCTGGAGTGCAGTGGTATGATCTCAGCTCGCTGCAACCTCTGCCTCCGGGTTCAAGCAATTCTCCTGCCTCAGCCTCCCAAGTAGCTGGGACTTCAGGCACACGCCACCAAGCCCGGCTAATTTTTCCATTTTTAGTAGAGATGAGGTTTCACCATGTTGGTCAAGCTGGTCTCAATCTCTTGATCTTGTGATATGCCCACCTAGGCCTCCCAAAGTGCTGGGATTATAGGCATTAGCCACCGCACCCAGCCCATTTTTTTCTTAAGAGACAGGGTCTCACTCCTGTCACCCAGACTGGAGTGCAGTGACAAAATCATAGCTACCTCACTGTAACCTAGAACTCCTAAGCACAAGCAATCTTTCTGCCTCAGCTTCCAGGAGAGCTGAGACAGGCTGCCATCATATCTGGTTAATTAAAAAATTTTTTTTGTAGAGACAAGGTCTAACTATGTTACTCAGGCTGGTTTTGTACTCCTGGGTTCAAGCGATCCACAAACCTCTGCCTCCCAAAGTGCTCTGATTACAGAACAGAGCCACAGCACCAGCCCGTTTCTGCTAATTTTAGAGAAAAAGAATGCTAGTTTCTCATGTGTGCCCTCTTAGGTCATTCTAGTAATAAGTTTTAAAGTTTCTCAATTTTAACGAACATCTCACTATTTTGGAATCATTGAAGTGCAAAAAATATCTAAAGACAGAATATGTTTTTTAAAAGTAATTTACTCTTTACTATTTAGTACGTCATATATTAATAATTGTTTATGAAATAAAAATTGGTATCAGTTGACAAAAGGTTACATTACAAATTCATAAACAAGCCAGGCATGATGGCTCATGCCTATAATCCCAGCACTTTGGGAGGCCAAGGCAGGTGGATCACTTGACATCAGGGATTTGAGACCAGTCTGGCCAATATGGTGAAACCTCATCTCTACTAAAAATATAAAAGTTGCTGGGGGTGGTGGTGGGCGCCTGTAATCCCAGCTACTCGGGAGGCTGAGGCAAAGAACTGCTGGAATCCGGGAGGTAGAGGTTGCAGTGAGCCAGTATCGTTCCACTGCACTCCAGCTAGGTGACAGAGTGAGACTCCATCTCAAAGAAAAAATTAAATTAAATTAAATAAACATAATTTTATTATGAGGCAAAAGCAAAAATGTGAGTTTAAAAATTCTGAATGTTAAACACATAATTGCAAATGATTAGGACACAAAAATTTTTTTTAAAGAATTAAAAATATTTAAAAATAATTAAAGACAGTAACAAATGTAAGGAAGACTGACGTTCAAAAAGATATATACTTATTCTGTTCCACATAATATTTACTAAAACATTTAAAAATAGCATTCAGTCGGTTTTAAACGTACTCGGCAAAGTCTCAATATTTGAGTCACAGCATGATGTCAGACAAATAAGACATGTCAAATGGACCACCACTATATTCTTTTAAATTGTCTTCAAAAAGATTTCTGGACGTACACATATTTTAAAAATCACATTCATCCTTTAAAAATGATGACGTGATAATCATTGAGAGCAGGCAAAAGGTCTAAAAGGAATCCCAAGACTGGCTGAACACAGTGGCTTACGCCTGTAATCCCAACACTTTGAGAGGCCAAGTCGGATGGATCACCTGAGTTTGGGAGTTTGAGACCAGCCTGGCCAACACGGAGAAACCCTGTCTCTACTAAAAACACAAAAGGTAGCTAAGTAGCTGGGCATGGTGATGCTCGTCTGTAATCCCAGCTATCCTGAAGGCTGAGGCAGGAGAATCACTTGAACCTGAGAGGCAAAGGTTGCTGTGAGCCAAGATCGTGCCACTGGACTCCAGCCTCGGCAACAGAGTGAGAATCGTCTTAAAAACAACAACAAAAAAATAAAAACAAGATTTTGAGTAATGGTAGCAGCATCACTAAAGTTTTCCAGTAAAGTTACCTTAAAGATGCTAACATCTATTTGGAGGGGTGAGTTCTGGTACTTATGTTTCTAAAAACAAAAAACAGGCCAGGAGTGGTGGCTCATGCCTATAATCCCAGCACTTTGGAAAGCTGAGGTGGGTGAATCACCTAAGGTCAGGAGTTCAAGACCAGCCTGGCTAATATGGCGAAACCCTGACTCTACTAAAAATACAAAAATTAGCCAGGCATGGTAGCACGTGCCTATAATCCCAGATACTCAGGAGGCTTAAGCAGGAGAATCACTTTAACCTGAGAGGTAGAGGCTGCAGTGAGCTGAGATCATGCCACTGCACTCCAGCCTGGGCAACAGAGTGAGACTCTGTTCCAAAAATAAAACCGACAAACAAAAATCAACCTAATATGAAACAGCCACACCTCATATGTAATCAACAAAAAAATGCAGTTAGTACTCCAGTTACAGCCAACTATGCTTCAAGCATGCCACAGTACTTTCTACAAAAAAAAAAAAAAAAAATCACAGAGAGAGCTGGGCATGATGGCTCACGCCTATAATCCTAACACTTTGGGAGGTAGGTGGATCACCTGAGGTCAGGAATTTGAGACCAACCTGACCAACATGGTGAAACCCCTTCTCTACTAAAAATACAAAATTAGTCAGGCGTGGTGGTGCACGCCTGCAATCCCAGCTACTCAAGAGGCTGAGGAAGGAGAAACACTTAAACCGGGAGGCAGAGGTTGTGGTGGGCAGAAATCATGCCATTGCACTCTACCCTGGGCAACAAGCGAAACTGTGTCTCCCAAAAAAAAAAAAAAAAGAGAGAGAGAGAGAGAAAATATGAATGCTAAGGAGGTCTGTTTATTTTTAAACTGTTTTACACGCCAGGATTTATATTTGAAAAGCCTCCTATTGTTACAATGTTTCCCATTAAAATAAAGCTAGGCCAGGCGCAGTAGCTCACACGTGTAATCTCAGCACTCCTAGATGCGGAGAAGGGTGGATCACAAGGCAAGAGACTGACAGCATTCTGGCCAACATGGTGAAATCCGGTCTCTACTAAAAATACAAAAATTAGCTGGGCATGGTGGCGCACGCCTATAGTTCCAGCTACTCAGGAGGCTGAGGCAGGAGAATCACGTGAACCCGGGAGGTGGAGGTTGCAGTGAGCCGAGATTTGTGGCACTGCACTCCAGCCTGGCAACAGAGTAACACTCCGTCTCACAAAAAATTAAAATTAAAATTAAAAAAGCTATTATAGGGTAGTGAGAATTATTACTATTATTATTTTTTTTTTGAGACATATTCTTGCTCTTGTTGCCCAGGCTAGAGTACAAAGGCTAGATCTCGGCTCACTGCAACCTTCGCCTCCTGAGTTCAAGCCTCAGCCTCCTGAGTAGCTAGGATTATAAACGCATGCCACCATGCACAGCTAATTTTTCTGTAATTTTAGTAGAGACGGGGTTTCGCCATTTTGGCCAGGCTGCTCTCGAACTCCTACCCTCAGGTAATATGCCCGCCTCGGCCTCCGAGGTGTGGGATTACGTGTGTTTGTCACCAAGCCAGGTGACTTTTTTCTTTACATACCGTATTCCCCTCGTGTCTGTAGAGTTTATGTTCCAAGACTCCCAGTGAATACCTGAAACTGTGGACAGTGCCTAATTCCATATACACGAAGTTTTTTCCTACACAGACATATATGTACATACACATACACACACACACACACACACACCCCCTATGATCAAGTTTAATTTATAAATTAGGCACAGGAAGAGATTAACAAAAACTAATAATAAAAAAGAACAATTATAACAATTTATAACACACAAATTCATGAATAGAAGATTTGTTCTTATCACAGATCTTAGCTCAGCACACAATTTTTTTAAGTCAGCAACAATCACCTTTTCACTTAAAGGAACCACTTCACAGATTCACTTTAGCATATCTGAACTATCACCATCACTATTTTTATGCATTGGGCCCATTAACTAAAATGGGGGTTCCTTAAACAGAAGCACTGCAATCCTTTGAGAACTGATCTAATAACTGTTAAGAATACTAAATGACTAACAGGTGGGTAGCATGTACAGTGTGTCCATGCAGAAAAAATGGATGATTCATGTCCCTAGCTGGACAATGCAGGATTTCATCCCACTACTCAGAACACCACACAATTTAAAACTTAGGAATTGTTTACTTCTGGAACTTTTCAGTTAATGTTTTTAAACTAGGGTTAATTTCAGGTAACTAAAAATGTTTTATAATAACTTAAAACATTTTACAATAATATTCAAGTATTTGCCTGTCTGAATTATAGCAGATTCTAAACAAGTTAGGTTCAAGCTTACAAACCTAAATTTTATAAACCTAAATTATAACAAAATCTAGTTTCAATCCCTAAATTGATTTCTTAAAAAAATACATTTCAAAGATAAAAATCACCTTCCATCTCCCTTCATCCAAGGTGACAGTAATTTCTGATGAGGAACATGGGCAGAAAGGCACAACCTGATTTCAAGGAAAGTTCTTGTACTGCTCAGTACCATGCTCACAGATGGAAGTGGTCCACTCACCAGTTATAATCAAACCATGATGCATAACTAGGAATAATAATGTGATTGGTCTGCTCTGTCACATTATCTTCACCAGGGTCAACTGATCGACTCTGGTCACCTTTGGCAGGATCTTCATCTTCCTATAGAAAAGAAAACAAAGTTCAAAGAAAGAATTACAGAAATATATATATATATATAGCATCTCTCTCACATTTCAGTTGTTAGATTAAATAAAATGAAGCTCGCTGATTAAATTTCAGATATCAGAAAAACAATTATCAAGTAAAAACAATCTTTTGCAGTATTTAAGGTACAAGACAGCCAGCTGAGAGATGGTGTTCTTGCTCATTTATGATGATGAGGGAATCAATGCAGAGAAGGTAGGTTTCTCATAACAAGATTAATTAGCAACTTGATTAAGAAAGTCTGTTTCAATGCACAGGCCTTCAGACTAAATAAATAATTCATAACCTAAATCTCGTTCCATAATACCTTGATTGTTACTTGTCCAGTTTTATTTAATCTGAAGTAAATGTTTACTTGATATACATTTTTATCGCATACACTTACACGTATTTTAAATACTTTTTTTGATATTGAAATGTTTTCCAATTTTCTCTCTGTAGTGATTTTATTATTTATAATCTTATGAAATTCTTTTCTAGAAAGAAACCAAATTATGGGCTGGGCAAGGTGTCTCACACCTGTAATCCCAGTACTTGGGAGGCCAATGCAGGAGGATCACTTGAGACCAGAAGATCAGGACCAGCCTGGGAAACAGTGAGATTTCACCTCTACTAAAAATTTAGAAATTAGCTGGACGTAATGGTGCATGCCTGTAGTTCCAGCTACTTGAGAGGCTGAAGTCAGGAGGACTACTTGAGCCTGGGAGGTCAAGGCTGCAGTGAGCTGGGCCTGCACCACTACACTGCACTCCAGCCTAGGCAAGACCCTGCCTCAAAAAACTAAAATAAGCAAAAACTCAAATTTCGAATCAGTTTTCTTTTCACAATGGTTCCACAATTTAATTTCTAACTTTAACTTTTCAACCTAAATTTCCTGTGTTACAGCACTTGAAATGACAATCTAGTGTTACTACCTATAAACTCAATAGTTTCCGCAAGGTTAGTAAAAAGGAAAAAAATTAAAGCATCAAAGCTCCAAGGATTCTAGTTATTACTTAAATGATGTTGAATACATATGTGATAATGATGAAAAGGGTAACAAATTTTATTTCCCAAATCACAGAAGCTAGCCAAAAAAATTTTCAAGGTTAATCCATTTTTATTTTGGCTTAATTTAGTTAATATATTTTTGTGGTATAGACTTCACAAATCAACTAGGACACAAAAAATTTTCCTTATTCAGGAAAAACAGGAAGAGGCTGGCATTGCAATTAACAAAGGCCAACAGTCTAAGTTTTAATGACCTCAATCAGAAAACAAGAAGGATGACACTGTGGGAGACGGCTTTAGAGACACTATCTGTAATCCTTTTAAGCTACACAAACGATTGGTATAAGGCTGAATTCCTCTTATCCTTGGCATTAAAAAGAAAGAATTTGACTTTCCTTTTTAGCTGGGACCACAGGCAGGTGTCACCACACTGAGCTAATTTTTTAAGTTTTTGTAGATGCAGGGTCCTCCCTATGCTGTGCAGGCTGGTTTTGAACTCCTGGCTAAAAGTGATTCTCCCACTAGGGCCTCTCAAAGAACTAGGATTACAGGCATGAGCCACTGCACTCAGCACTTTTTATTTAAAAAGACTTGAGCAATCCTCCCATCTCAGCTTTCAAAAATGCTGAGGTTATATGGGCCAGTACCTATTTACTCTAAATAATGACATCTTTTGGCACAGGTAATTTTCATTAATAAGTGGCTCTTTGGCTAACTTTGATTTTTTTTTTTAATCATAAGAACAATACAGGTGAAGAATCATAAGAAAATAGTTTGTTGAAATACTTTTCTGGAAATCCTGTCATGCATATGTTCATCCTTGAATGTATACAACAATAAGGATCATCTCAGGGAATTTATTTGCTTCAATGAAAAAAAAATCTATATTCCGCAAATTACTTCATGATTAGGAGTTAATCACACAGTCAAACATGATAGCCTGAGTAAATTAAGACACCATTTATTTTTTAAAAGTTAAATCCTGCCTTAAATCTAACGTTCCAACAGCATAATGACTGAGGTACCTCTATAGCAGAATTGATAAAAGCAGGAAGTAGCTCTCAATAAGGCTCAAGAGAGGTCAAAGTATGATTCAAAATCTACACTGGCTGTAAGTTAAGGCTGTACCAATAGAAATGGTAATGAAAAGAATCAAGACAACACATGGCCCCTGCTCATCTGCACTGTCAGATAACATCTGAAACACTGTGGTCGGCTCTGAACATTACCTTGCAACCAGGGGAGTATGAAACTAGAAATTATAGCACATAAGGGACACTAGCAGGGAAGATGAAAATTCCCCCTAAGTAAAATCTTGGGGTCCAATAAAGGCAAGTATTTTACCAAGTGCAGTGGTTGACACCTGTAATCCCAACACTTTGGGAGGCTGAGGCAGGCAGATCACTTGAGCCCAGAAGTTTGCAACCAGCCTGGGCAACATGGAAAAACTCCATCTCTAAAAAAGTTAAAAAATTAGCTGGGTATAGTGGTGAACACAAGTAGTCTCAGGTACTTGGGAGGCTCAACTGGGAGGAGGATCACTTGAGCCCAGGAGGTCAAGGCTACAGTGAGCCATGATCAAGAACCTGTCTCAAAACAAAAAACCCACAAAAGAAAAAATCTTCCAGAAATGGTTCTTATGTTGTATTTGTTTTCCTTGAGGGGAAAACTAAAAAAAAATTCAAAAACCAGAGGGGCTTCAAAATAGAAAATTTCTGAGGCTATGCCCAATTCAGTGTTTCTACTGCTCAATACACAGGACCCTTAGAGAAGCTCTCTCAAACCAGGTTTAACTGAATTGTTACCTTTCCTCCTGCTGTGACTGTTTCTTCCTCTTGCTCATCTGCAAAACCAAAATATACAATTTATTTTAAAAACAGGTAAATGTTTTTAAAATAAACATTGGGTTATTTGGAATTTATGGTTTAAGAACTGATACTGGACAGAGAAAAGGAATGCAGTAAGAGTATTATTACAGCAAAATCACTCTGAATAATTCACTAAAATAGAATTTTACACAGAAGTATACAGGTAATTAGAAATTCAAAGCAAAGATCATTAAAAATTTAAAACAGTGGGGAATTTATAATTAATTACTACTTGAGCTAATATCATAGTCATGACCTTTCTTACTAACAGATATGGGACTTGATTATGATTCTTGTCTCCTGAGCTTTACTAAAATAACAACATTTTGGGTTCCAGAAGAAATGAATAAAGAATGATGAGTAAAAAAACAAGTGATAACCAATCCCTTACTAATCTTAAACTATTAATGCCTTCTGAGGATAGAGGGCTCAGCATGAGCCCAGGTAAAATTTATAAACTAGACAGTTGATTTCCACAGTGAAAAGTAAAACTGTCAGTACAGAATAGGTAAGAGGTAAAGAACAAGAAATTACATTATCATATGCCTGTAACATTTTAAGCTTTTTATCATTACTGTGACTGTTGGCACTAGGTAAGGCATGATGAAGTTCAAAAAGAACATGGGATGCTGGGTACAGCAGTGCACACCTATAGTCCCAGACACTCTGGAGGCTGAAGTGGAAGAATCACTCAAGGCCAGAAGTCCAAGTCCAGCCTGGGCAACACAGGAAGATGTTGTCTCTTATTTAAAAAAAAAAAAAAAGGTCAGGTATGGTCACTCACACCTGTTAATACCAACACTTTCGGTGGCTGGTATGGGATGTAGCAAAAATAAACAAAAATTTATCCGATTTTGAAAAATGCTATACAAAGGATAAACACAAATATGTTAGAGAGGAATTGGGTAGGTGACACTTCAGAGCAAGAAAAAAAGTGTCTCTGAAAAGGTGGCCTTTTAGCTGAAACGTAAGAGATGAGAAAGACAAGGTAAGTATTCCATAAAGAGGAAGAAACCAAATCAAAGGGCCTCCAGTTGGACTGGCTTGGTGACTTCACAAAACAGAAAGCCACTGTGAACATGAATAAAGGCTGAGTACAATAGGCAAACCACGACAGCAAGTGCAGTGATACAAGGCATTGGCAGGTAAGTTAAGACAGATTAGGACCCAAATCAGGGCTCTGCCACTTAACAGTGAAATATTTGGAAAGAGGTTACCTCTTTAAATCTCCATTTCCTCATCAATAAAACAAAACTAACAGTTTAATAGTGAAGTGCAAACACATGTAGGATAAGACCTGTCAAGTACTCACGCCACCCAGAGATAGGCACTGTTGCTTAACGTGTGAGTTAGTCACAAATACTTGTTAACAAGGAATAAGGGATTCTGGGTGTAAAAAAATATGGTACTAATTACCAGCGAGAGTTTTGCAGCTCTGCATAGTGACTATATTCATCTAGGAAGTAACTAACAAAAAGAAATGTAGATAAGGCTGCCAAAAACAAACGCTTTTGCCATTGCACAACGGTAAACCACAGAATAAACATACTCTTACTAGAAAGTGTTAGTTTGACTTAACAATCTCTCCCTTTACTCAAATTATATATTTTTCATCTGACAAATTTCATTCCCCAAGGTAGTCTTGGTACTCAATGGAAAGATACCTTTGATAATACTAAAGTAGTTGATCCCTAAATGGTAATATTCAATATATGTTCTCTTCCTTTCAGATGTGAGAAAATATGCTCCACATCAAGCACCTGAATCCTTCAGAGACCTGAAGAATGAAAGAATGGGCTGTATTTGACTAGCTAGCATATAAGGCAGAATATACAGCAGTTAAAACAACAGCTCTGGCTGGGCACGGTGGCTAAAGCCTGTAATCCCAACACTTAGAAAGGCCAAGGTGGGCAGATCACCTGAGGTCAAGAGTTTGAGACCAGCCTGGCCAACATGGTGAAACCCCGTCTGTACTAAAAATACAAAAATTAGCTAGCTGAGTGTGGTGGCAGGTGCCTATAATCCCAGCTACTTGGGAGGCTGATGCAGGAGAATCGCTTGAACCCAGGAGGTGGAAGTTGCAGTGAGCTGAGATCATGCCATTGCACTCCAGCCTGGGTGACAAGAGTAAAACCTCATCTAAAAAAAAAAAAAAGCTCTGAGAACAAAAATCTACAGTTGATGGATCACTGTCCAATATACCCAACTCATATCTGCCATCAATAATAACTACAATTGCCAGGCACAGTAGCTCACGCCTGTCATCCCAGCACTTTGGGAGGCTGAGGCAGGTTGGAACACTTCAAGTCAGGAGTTTGAGACCAGCCTGGCCAACATGGTGAAACCCCGTCTCTACTAATAATACAAAACTTAGCTGGGCATGTGGTCCCAGCTACTTAGGAGGCTGAGACAGAAGAATCACTTGAACCTGGGAGGCGGAGGTTGCAGTGAGCGGAGATCGTGTCACTGCACTCCAGCCTGGGTAACAGACTGAGACTCTGTCTCAAAAATAATAATGGCTGCGATTTATTCAAATCAGAATTCTCTTAATTAGAAGACAGAATTGAGGTCTCATTTTCTAAAACAGGAGATCTTGAAAATTCCTTTCGGGTTTAAAATTCTGTAAAGTCAAAAAGTTAGTATATACTGAAAACATTAGGTTCTCCTTTACAAGTAAATAAAATAAATAAAGACTATTGTCTCATCTACAACTCTCCAAAACAAAGATGTTTAAAACTACCCCTATTTTTTTTAAAGAGGAACAAGTGATTATACTCTTTTCTACTATCCTGCAAAAACACTCAAGAATTATACCTTACTTGCGAAAATGTAAGACCTGGAAATACTATGAAACAATGTGATTCTCATTTTACACTGCCTTGAAACTTTAATTTGGCTTACAAGGTATTAACACTCTACAAATTTTTGTACTAACAATACAATATCAATTTGCATATGTTACAAAAACAATTATTTCAGCGACACTGAAATAAGTACTTTAATTAGAATTATTTTATTAAAACTCTTATTCAAGTAAACTATTACCACCTTTGTCAGGTTGTAGAAAAATACTATGCTCCAAGTGGGGGCGATCACTAAGAACGGCAACAATGGATCACAGGAAATTAACTTTCCTGTCACAGTAGCAAACCAAGTCATAATAGTACTAAAAGTAACAAAAAAATAAAAAACAAACAAAAAATCAATGTACTAAAAGTAAGCCACAGTTAATATCCTGTAGTGGTTAAGCACAACAAGTCTCCCTTAAGAAAGGAGTATCAAGCTGGGCATGGTGGGGTGCACCTACAGTCCCAACTACTTAGAAAACTAATGTGGGAAAATCACTTGAGTCCAGAAGTTTAAAGCTGCGATGAGCTATGATTACACCACTGCACTCTAGCCTGACTAATAGAACAAGACCTTGTCTTTACAAAAAAGATAAAAGTAAGGAAAGAATAGACTATCAAAGGAGATGACATATTCAAGAGACAAAGCACAGACCTGTGTATAGATTTTTTTTTTGGGTGCTTACCTAGATCTGCTACAGTTCCTCCTTTAACAGGTGTATTTTCACTATCTTTCTTTAGGTTCACTAGAAAAAGGAAAAAAAGAAGAATTACGTGAGAAAGTTCTCCTTTTTAGAAAGAAAACAGAATAGGACATGATTAAATGACATGCATTTCACTACAATTGCAACAACATTCAATACACACTTTCAGGTAAAAATCCAAGCCCAGCTATGAAGTATTTAACAGACTATATTCTATAATTAATGACCCAAGCACCATGTATTTTCATAAAAGTAAACAATACAAAAATACTCAACAAAACATGAAAATAATCTTTCAATGCCTTCCACAAAAGTTTATGATGCATTTCTTTTGATTCGCACTTCTATTCCATTCATTCATTTTAAAACCTAAGGAAGAACTGTTACCTTTTTAGTTTGAGACAGGGACTCACTCTGTCGCCCAAGCTTGAGTACAGTAGTGTGATCACGGCTCACTGCAGCCTTGACCTCCCAGGCTCAAGCAATCCTCTGACCTCAGGCTCCTAAGTAGTTGGCACTACGGGCGAATGCCACCATACCTGGCTAATTTTTGTATTTTTTGTAGAAACATGGTTTCGCCATGTTGCCCAGGCTGGTCTTGAACTCTTGAGCTCATGCAATCCACTGGCCTCAGCCTCCCAAAATGCCAGGATCACAGACATGAGCCACCAGGTCAAGCCAAATGGATACCTTTTATATATCCATACGGATGTCAAAATATATCCTGAGGGTTTTTTTTTTAACTCTATGTAAATGTTATCAATACTGTGCTTAGTTCTTAGCACTGACCTTTCCACGTAAGAACTTTGAATTGTATTACATTTCCTTCATTTTTACAGGTTCACTGTGTATTTTAAGTTAACTACCCCTACAATGATGGAAAGCATGTTTATTTTAAATATTTCACTGTTCAAAAACTAACATTCTTTTATAATTCTCTTTGGGGGTGCATGTAATTATTTAAGATAAATTCTAAAAATGAAACAATGCAATTAAATGTACACATTTAAAAATTTAAAAAACACAGCCAAGGCCAGGCAAGGTGACTCATGCCTGTAATCCCAGTACTTCGGGAGGCTGAAGCAAATCAATCACTTGGGGTCAGGAATTCGAAACCAGCCTGGCCAACATGGTGAAACCCCGTCTCTACTGAAAATACAAAAAAAAAAATAGCCAAGCATGGTGGCACCTGTAATCCCAGCTACTAGGGAGGCTGAGAGAGGAGAATTGCTTGAACCAGGGACGTGGAGGTTGAGGTTGCAGTGAGCTGAAACTGTGCCACTGTACTCCAGCCTGGGCGACAGAGAATCCATCTCAAAAAAAACAAAAAAAAACAAAAAAAAAAACCCACACAGCCAAATTGTGTTAAGTGTCTTCATTAATTTATGCTTCTATCAACAGCACTGGATAGAACTCATTCCTCAAAACTTTCACACTTCTCCACCTACCTTTTAGGTTTTGAAAAACTGAGAGATGAAAATAGTGATTTGAAGAACTTACATATCTTTGCTTAAGTGAGGTTGGCCATCTTTTCACACATTACTGGTCATGTATTTCTAACAAATTATCAATCTGACATAATCAACAGTAAACACTTTCTAATTTAGTCTAAGGGGTTCAGACTCTATACATTTTGTCAAATGGACAAATAAATATTTTCTCCAAAGAAAAACAGTTTAAAGTGCTAAATTTCTTAGGTTTTGACTTCAATTCGATAACAGTGATTCTAAACGTATCTGATGAACTAAACACAGTAACAAAAAAAAATGTGTCCCCACAAAATTCATATATCAAAATCCAACCATACTGTCCTGGTATTTAGAAGTGAGGCCTCTGGAAGATAATTAAGTCAGGAGGATAGGCCCCTCAAGAATGGGATTAATGCCCTTATAACTGGGTATGGTGGCTCACGCCTGTAAGTCCTAGCTACTAGGGACGCTGAGGCAGAAAAAACACTGGAGCCTAGGAGGTGAAGGCTGCAGTGAGCTATGATCCCATAGTTGTAGTTCAGCCTGGGTGTAAAATAATTAATTTTATGTTATGTGATGTAAACCTTAATTATAACAATGCTATATTACCAAAAAATAAAATTTATTTTTAAAAAATAGGAAAAAAATAGACAAGCTAGAACACAGTATTAAAAGTAGTTCTAAAAGGTTGGGAATGGCCAGGCACAGTGGCTCATGCCTGTAATCCTAGCTCATTGGGAGGCTGAGATAGGTGGATCATCTGAGGTCAGAAGTTCAAGACCAGCCTGGCGAGCATGGTGAAACCCCATCTCTAATAAAAATACAAAAATTAGCCAGGCATGGTAGCATGTGCCTGTAGTCCCAGCTACTCAGAAGGCTGAGGCAGGAGAATCACCTGAATCCAGAGGTCAGAGGTTGCAGTGAGTGGAGATCACGCCACTGCACTACAGCCTAGGCAACGGAGTAAGACTCTGTCTCAAAAAAAATAAAATGAAGTAAAAATTTAAAAAAGCATTGGGCACAGTGGCTCACGCCTGTAATCCCACCACTTTGGGAGGCCAAGGTGGGCAGATCACTTGAAGTCAGGAGTTCAAGACCAGCCTAGGCAACACAGTAAAACCCCATCTCTAATAAAAATACAAAAATTAGACATAGTGGTGCACATCTGTAATCTCAGCTACTTGGGAGGCTGAGGCATGAGAATCACTTGAACTCAAGAGGCTGAGGTTGTAGTGAGTCAAGATCATGCCACTGCACTCAAGCCTGAGTGACGCAGCAAGACTCCGACACAAAAAAAGGTAGTAACAAAACAAAAAAAAAAAAGGTGGGGGAGGGGGAAGGCAGGCGCAGTGGCTCATGCCTGTAATCCTAGCACTTTGGAAGGCCAAGGCTGGTGGATCAACTGAGGTCAGAAGTTGGAGACCAGCCTGCCCAATATGGTGAAACCCTGTCTGTACTAAAAATTTAAAAGAAAATTAGCCAGGCATGGTGGTGGGCACCTGTAATCCCAGCTACTTCGGAGGCTGAGGCAGGAGAATTGGTAAAACGCTGAGGATGGGGGCTGCGGTGAGCCAAGACTGCGTCACTGCACTCCAGTCTGGGAGAGACAGCAAGATTCTGTCTCAGAAACAAACAAACAAAACAAAACAACAACAAAAAACATTTATAGAACACTAAACTCAAAAACTGCATAAAACCTGTCCTTTTCAACCAGTGCAAGTAAAGTTTCACCAAAATAGACTATATGCTGGGCAATAAAACAAGTGTGAATTAATTTCAAAATACTGAAATTACAATAAATGTTTTTTTTCCTTTTGAGTCAGGGTCTCATTCCTGAGACCAGGCTGTAGTGCAGTGATGCGATCATGGCTCACTGAAGCAAGCTTCAAGGTCCTTGGTTCCAGTGATCATCCCACCCAATAGCTAAGACTACAGGGAAACACCACCATGCCCAGCTCTGCACAGATTTTAATTAGAAATTAACTATAAAATAAGCCAGGCGTGGTGGTTTGCACTTTGAGAAGCTGAGGCAGGCAGACTGCTTGAGCTCAGGAGTTTGAGACCAGCTTGAGCAATATGGCAAGACCGTGTCTCCCCGATGAATAAAAATCAGGCAAATGAGGTGATAGGCACCTGTATCCCAGCTATACCAAGTGGCAGAGGTAGGAGAATCACATGAGTGAGCAGTGAGCCGTGACTGTGCCAAGGTACTCCAGCATGGGCGACACAGCAAGACCCTGACATTTTTTTTTTTTTTTTTTAAGACAGAGTCTGGCTCTGTCACTGAGGCTGGAATGTAGTGTCTGATCTCGGTTTACTGCAACCTCTGCCTCCTGAGTTCAAGCAATTCTCCTGCCTCAGCCTCTTGAGTAGCTGAGATTACAGGCACACGCCACCACGCCTGGTTAATATCTGTATTTTTAGTAGAGAAGGGGTTTCAGCATGTTAGCCAGGCTGGTCTTGAACTACTGACCTCAAGTGATCCTCCCACCTCCGCCTCTGAAAAAGCTGGGATTATAGGCATGAGCTACTGCACCTGGCTGAGACTCAAAATTTTTTTCTTAAAAAAAAAAAAAAAAAAAAAATTCCAAATTCCTTTTTTATGAGGCCAGCAGAGCAAAACCTAATGAGGAAATGCTAAGAACGGAAAGTTAAAGATCAATATCCTCCACAAATACAGACTAAAATAATCCTTTAAAAGTGTATTAAACAATTAGGCCCAGCATGGTGACTCATGCTTGTAATCCCAGTACTTTGGGAAGCCAAAGCAGACAGATCACAAGGTTGGGAGACTGAGACCATCCTGGCTAACATGATGAAACCCTGTCTCTACTAAAAGAACAAAAAAATTAGCTGGGCATGGTGGCACACACCTGTAATCCCAGCTATTCAGGAGGCTGACACAGAAGAATTGCTTGAACCTGGGAGGCAGAGGTTGCAGTGAGCAGAGATCGTGCCACTGCACTCCAGTGTGAGAGAAGGAGAGGGAGAGACAGAGGGGGAGAGAGGAGGGGAAGGGGGAGGGGGAGGGGGAGGGGGAGAGAGTGAGAAGGAGAGACAAGATGAGACACAAGAAGGAAAGAAAGAAAAAAGAGAAAAAGAGAAAAGAGGAAAGAGAAAGAAAGAAAAAGAAAAGAAAGAAAGAAAAGAAAAGAAAAAAGAAAGAGAAAACATATTTGCAACACTAATGAAGGTAAAAAATTTCCTAGGACACAAGAAAAGTTAACAGCACCTGCCCTCCAAAAAAAGCATTAAGAAAATGAAAATCCAAGCAACTGTGAATAGGGGCTTGAATTGCTTATACTTAAATTTAGAAAAATCAAATGCTTGAATGTTGTAAATTTATAAATTCACTAGAAAACAGAAAACCAACAAAAAGGACAAGTACTAATTCTCCTGCTTATTATTTTTTTATCCTTTAATCCCTCCATCGGTAGGTCAAGAACTGCTTGGGATACTTTCCTTGCATCTTTTTCACCTTTAGCCTTAGTGCTTTAGTCTACGACCAGACAACACACCATCAGTTCAGTGCAAAATACAGACAGATCAATGCTAATGAGCCTAGCTTCTTCTGGTATTAATCGCACTAATATATATATATGTATATATACATATACCCACCCAGTGCCCAACTGAATCACTTTATCAGTTGCTCTGTGTTTAGTGCCATATAAACTATATAGTCTTTTCCTATTTTTAACTGTATGCTTCCTGAGTTTTACTAACTCATATTACTTTTATATAAAACATCCAGATAGCTTCCTCTATTTTAGAAATTTCTCAATAATGGCAAATAATGTTCCAGTTTTCCTAGGCTCTTTTTTAATACTCTTTTCTGCCAATGCACAACTTTAGCACAGGAGAGATAGTTACATGCTTGGTTTACATCTTAATTTAAATTCTAGATTTTTTTTTCTACTTTTCATTATTTTTTATGCTCCCAGAATAGTAAAATACAAAAAAGATACCTTATAATTTACTACAATCCTCCACCTTAGACTGTTTTGACAAAACTGTAATTAAGCTTCTAATAGAATATTAGATTCTATTATAACCAGAAAAGGTTCTAATTTCTCCTGTAATTTCATTTCAGTATTAAAAACAAAAAAAAACAACAAAAAAAAAAACCCAAAAACCTACTAACATCTTTAATGACTTAGTTTCTAGTCCCCAAATTTTAAATCTCCACTTTCTAGACCCCAGTAAACTTTGTAAACTCGGATGATTCGTATGAGAGCTATAATTCACCAACTAGTATGTATAGTCTCTTATTACAAGCTGCTCCCAAAAAGATGGGTGGAAAGGGCTAATAAATAAATAAAATGCCTATCACAGGTCTTTACTTTTTAAAGTATGCTGGAGCTTATTATTTGAAAATCTAATTACTGGCTCACTGAGGACACAAATATTTAATGGTTAATAAAAAATATCTTATGAATGTTTAAAAATCATTTTGGACTTTTTTTTTTTTTTTTTTTTTTTTTGAGATGGAGTCTTACTCTGTTGCCCAGGCTGGAGTGCGGTGGCGCCATCTCGGCTCACCGCAACCTCCACCTCCTGGGTTCCAGCGATTCTCCTTCCTCAGCTGCCTGAGTAGCTGGGATTACAGGCGCGCACCACCATGCCCAGCTAATTTCTGTATTTTTAGTAGAGATGGGATTTCACTATGTTGGCCAGGCTGATCTTGAACTCCTGACTTCAAGTGATCCGCCTGCCTCAGCTCCCAAAGTGCTGGGGTTACAGGCGTAAGCCACCATACCCAGTCCACTTTGAATTTAATTACATTAAATAGAAGTTAGGCCGGAATTTACATGACCGGTAACTAAGGTTCAACACACTTAGAAAAAATTCATTACTGGAGATCTTCAAATATGCAATTCACATAAAGCAATTCCTAGAGATTTCAATAGGTTAAATTGTATACAGGTATGTACACCACTTTTTCGTAAAGATATGATTCTGTTGCAATTTAAAAACCATTAATTTTGGCCCGTGTGGTGGCTCACCCCTGTAATCCCAGCACTTTGGAAGCTGAGGTGGGCAGATCATGAGGTTAGGAGATCAAGACCAACGTGACTAACACAATGAAACCCCATCTCTACTAAAAATACAAAAATTAGCCATGCATGGTGGCACACGCCTGTAGTCCCAGCTACTTGGGAGGCTAAGGCAGGAGAATTGCTTGAACCCGCGAGGCGGAGGCTGCAGTGAGCCGAAATCATGCCACTGCACTCTAGCCTAAGTGACAGAGCAGGACTCTGTTTCCAAAAAAAAAAAACCAACACAAAACCTTTACTTTTAAAATATTACTAAATTTAGAGAAGTTTTTCATTGCTGTATGTTTTCTCGATAAATATTCAAATGATTAAAGAAAGTTCAAAAAAGATATCCTTAAGAAGGACAATCTACTCATATTTGAAAGTCAAGAACTGTGGACCCACAGCAAGCAATGAATCATCCCATGGCACTGCTGAGAATTAGTAAATTAAATCTAACACTCACATGCAGAACAATACAAACCATTTTTGGGAAGTACTACTTCTTCTATATTGGGTACAGGTGTTGGGTCTTCCATATCCTTGGTTAGATCTTCTTGTTCATCTTCCTCTTTCTGACTTCTACGCTTCCCATAAAGGCTAGCTTGGCTAAACCATACAAGATACATGAAACATAAACAAGACTGATTATAGCTACTTATAGTAAACAGTTTCTGAGGCTCTACGCCTTAATTATTTGTAAACTATATGCTCAAAATCACTTTAAAAGACAAACACTATGCCGATCACAGAGGTTCATGTCTGTAATCCCAGCACATTGGGAGGCCAAGGCGGGTGGATAACTTGAGGTCAGGAGTTTGGGATCAGCCTGCCAACATGGCGAATTCCCATCTCTACTAAAAATATAAAAATTAGCCAGGCATGGTGGCAGGCGCCTATAATCCCAGCTACTCAGCAGGCTCAGGCAGGAGAATTGCTTGAACCTGGAAGGTGGAGGCTGCAGTGAGCTGAGTGTGTGCTAGCGCACTCCTGCCTAGGTAACAGAGCGAGACTCCGTCTAAAATAAGTTTTAAAAATAAAAAACGCAGGCTGGGCACAGTGGCTCACACCTGCAATCCCAGTACTTTGGGAGGCCAAGGCAGGCAGATTACCTGAGGTCAGGAGTTTGAGACCAGCCTGGCCAACATGGCGAAACCCTGTCTCTAATAAAAATACATATAAGGTCAGTGTGGTGGCTCACACCTGTAATCCCAGCACTTTAGGAGGCCGAGGCGGGAGAATCACCTGAGGTCAGGAATTCGATACTAGCCTGTCCAACATGGAGAAACCCCGTCTTACTAAAAATACAAAACAATTAGCTGGGCATGGTGGCAGCTGCCTGTAATTCCAGCCACTGGGGAGGCTGAAGCAGGAGAATCGCTTGAACTGGGTAGGCAGAGTTTGCAGTAAGCCGAGATCACGCCACTTGACTCCAGTCTGGGTGACAGAGTGACACTTCATCTCAAAAAAAAAAAAAACTCACAAAACTTAGCCAGGTGTGGTGGCACCTGCCTATAATCCCAGCTACTTGGTAGGCTGGAGGCAGGGGAATTGCTTGAGCCGAGGTGACAGAGGTTGCAGTGAGCTGGTATCATGCCACTGCAATCGAGCCTGGCTGCCAGAGCAAGACTTCGTCTCATAAAAAATAATAATAAAATTAAATTTAAAAGGCAAACATTGAAAAGGAAATATCAGGTAACTTCCTCCAAATTACATCTAACCAGCGAATAAAATAAAAATAAAAGTTAACGGGCATTAAAAAATGCAAAATATCCTACCAGTCAATTGTAGACACTATCACAAAAAGTACTTAAATTAGTGTAATAAAAGAAAATCTGCTAAGGAAATATGATATATTCTCTCTCAAATTATAAACAATCACATATGTGATCAAAGGTATGTATCATTTTGTTTTTGTGTCCCTTTCATCATCCAAATATCAGGAACTCCAAGTAAAATCCCTAAATATAGTACTAATTCTTCTGTATAAAAACTTCCACCAGGCACAGTGGCACAGGCCTATAATCTCAGCACTTGGGGAGGCCAGGGCGAGTTGATCCCCTGAGGTCAGGAGTTCCAGACCAGCCTGACCAGCATAGAGAAACCCCATCTGTACTAAAAATACAAAATTAGCCAGGCACGGTGGTGTATGCCTGTAATCCCAGCTACTCGGGAGGCTGAGGCAGGAGAATCGCTTGAACCCAGGAGGCAGAGGTTGTGGAGATCGCACCATTACACTCCAGCTTAAGTAACAAGAGCAAAACTCCTTCTAAAAAAAAAATAAAAATAAAAAATAAGAAAAAATAAAAAATAGGGTGGGGGTGGGGTCTGAGTAAAAAAAGAAAAAACTTCCATTGCTCTTACAGCAAAAATTCAATCAAATCAGTATTAATTTGTAAAATTAATAAATGCCAGAGGGCTCAAATAAAAGAAACCAGTAATGATTCTCTACCTTTAGGAATTACAAAGGATATAGGACAGCAATCCTTACACCTAACATAACATGATTCATACCAACACAGAGAAATACCACAGAAGTATTTCCTAACCTGAGGTGATCTACCTGCCTCAGCCTTCCAAAGTGCTGGGATTACAGGTGTAAGCCACTGCGTCCAGCCTGTTTTAATGCCCTTTGAATCATGTAATAGTTCTTACCCTTTCTTTCCACTCTTCTTCCGTGATTCTGTTGGTGTGGGAGGGGGAGGCGAAGGCGAATGTTTCCTCTTTCTAGCATTAGCTGATGCTTTTCTATCTCTTCTTTCTGGACTTCTGACTGGCTAAGAAGAAGTAAATGGAAATAAGCATCAGCTATCTTTGCTAACTCCTCAATTTCTGCAAATCTTTGACCAAACATGAGTCTCCACACACAAAGACAACAGCATATCCTTAATTCAGAGCAAATGAAAAGAACATCATTAATCATCCAGGAACACCAGTAAACAAAATACTTTCCCTGACCTTTCAGGTGATCTATATCATCAATGGAAATATCGGCCATCAGTTATTCAAACTATGCTACAAGACATGCCAAAACCATGCACAACTAAAAACTGTTACTGTTCATATTCTACGTTTTGAGGTGGGAAACACATTTCAATAACTACTGGAAAAAACATGAAATAAAATATACTCTATTAAGCTGACAAAATACAAATACAGGCCAAATGATCCTGTGAAAATGTAGGACTATAGAAATTAATCTTATTTAATCTTAAATAGAAAAGATAACTTTATGTCATAAGAGATGTTAATTAAGCAAGACGGCAACATCATTTAAAAGTCAACCCCTAGGCTGGGTGCCATGGCTCATGCCTGTGATCTCAGGAGGGAGGCCGAGGGGGGAAGATCACTTGAGGCAAAGAGTTAAAGATCAACCTGTCCAATACAGGGAAACTCTGTCTCTACTAAAAATACAAAAAATTAGCTGGGTATGGTGGCACATGCCTGTACTCCCAGCTACTCAGGAGGCTGAGACACAAGAATTGCTTGAACTTGGTAGGTAAAGGTTGCACTGAGCTGTGATCATGCCACTGCATTCCAGCTTGGGTGACAGAGCAAGACTCTGTATCAAAGAAGGAAAAAAAGTCAACCTTTGTAAGTAAAACTATCCCTGCTTGCAGATGATACAATTTTATATATTAAAAAAACCCTAACTAATTGATAAAACAACAACAACAACAACAAAAAACCTACTAGATCTAATGAACAAGTTCAGGAAAGTCTCAAGACACAAGATCAACACACAAAAGTAACCCTGCAGACAGTAACTACCAATTTAATAAACAGATGATCATAAAGAAAAAAACACCTAAATGATCTAAAGTACCAGATTAGGTAAAAGCATTCAGAGATATAGGTAAATAATTCAAAACTAAAACATCAATTAGGCTGAGCATGGTGGCTCACACCTGTAATTCCAGCACTTTGGGAGGCCAAGGTGGTGGGGGAGGGGGGGTTGCTTGAGCCCAGGAGTTCAAGACCAACCTGGGAAAACATAGTAAGACCTCCTCTTTACAAAAATAAACAAAAACAGTTAGCTGGGCATGGGGGCGAACGTCTGTAGCCCCAACTATGCAGAAAACTGAGGTAGGGGCTTGTGCTCTGGAGGTCAAGGTCACAGTGAGCTATGATCGCACCATCGCACATCAGCCTAGGTGATAGAATGAGATTGTCTCACAACAAAACAAAAAAATCCATGAATTAAACATTAATTTTCTCTGTTTCAATCCTATTCCTTACAACTGTTATTTTCATTCAGAAACTCCGTATCATCAAACTGAGAACCTTAAATACCTTATGTGTATGTAATAGCAGTTTGGAAAAAAAATCTAAAAGATACACACCTTTGAATGATACAGTAAAGGTGAAGTTAAATGTTTTCCTTTTTTTTTTTTTTCCTGGAGACAGGGTCTCACTCTGACACCAAGGTTGGAGTGCAGAGGCATAAGCTCAGCTCACTGCAACCTCCGACTCCCGAGTTTAAGCAGCTGTGGATCACTGCAGCCTTAACCTCCTGGACTCAACTGATCTCCCTCACCTCAACCTCCCAAGTAGCTGGGACTACAGGTGTGCACCACCACCATGCCCAGCTAATTTTTGTATTTTTTGCAGAGACAAGGTCTTGCCATGTTGCCCAGGCTGGTCTCGGACTCCTGGGCTCAAGCAATCTACCTACCCTACCCTCTCAAAGTACTAGAATTACAGGTGTGAGCTACCATGTCCAGCCCTATTAACAAATATCCATCTTTATATTATCTCCTAAAAATAAATGACTAAACTAAATCTGAACAGGAATGGGTATGAATAGGCCAGTTAAATAATGTAATATAGAAACTGTAATATTCCTAACGACACAAAAGCCTTGGATTAAAATACATTAAGAAAAAGCAAATATGTAAGTATAACTGCTGGGAAACATTAAGAGATTTTGAATTGTCATCAGCACCATGAGAAGGGGGTGGAAAAAAAATTTTGAGGAGTCCAATTCCAATACAAACAGGAACCAACTACAAGTAAAAACGTGTGACAAAGATTCAATTGTAAAATATTTTTCTTTTCTCTTATTTTTTCTTTAATTTTTTTATCATTTGAAGAGACAAGGTTCTGCTACATTGCCCAGGCTGGTCTCAAACTTCTGGGCTCAAACAGTCCTCCCACCTCAGCCTCCAAAAGTGCTGGGATTACAGTTGTGAGCCATTATGCCTAGCCATTTAATATTTTTGTTTCCTAATATTTTTCCTAAAAATCGGCCATGCATGGTGGCTCATACCTGTAATCCCACCACTTTGGAAGGCCAAAGCAGGTGGATCAACTAAGGTTAGAAGTTCAAGATCAGCCTGGACGACATGGTGAAACCTTGTATCTACTAAAAATACAAAAATTAGCCAGATGTGGTGGCGCATACCTGTAGTCCCAACTACTCAGGAGGCTGAGGCAGGAGAATAGCTTGAACCCAGGAGGTGGAGATTGCAGTGAGCCAAGATTGTGCCACTACATTCCAGCCTGGGTGACAGAGTAAAACTCCATCTCAAAAAAAAGTAAACAATAATACCCCAGGAAAAGGAACCACAAGTCTCTAAAGCTATCACAAACCCAATACTAACATGCCTTCTCCGTGTCATCTTCTAGTCACACCTACCACACAAGTTTTGCCTTACAAGGAATCGTGGGTAACTATGTAAGTGGTTGAACAACTTAAAGGATATAAAATGTAAAGTCGTCTACCCTCAGAAAGGCAGACTGAATTGTAACTCTTTTATTTTTTTCATTTTTAAGAATGTTTTCTTCCTTTTTCTTTTTTCCTCAATTTGCTCTATATATGAACTGAAACTCTTAAGGTGTTTAAGGCCTGTACTTTAGACTACTATCCGTGCATTAACAAACTTATTTATTAAAAGAAGCTGGGCGCCATGGCTCACGCCTGTAATCCCAGCACTTTGAGAGGCCGAGGCAGGTGGATTGCAAGGTCAGGGGTTCAAGATCAGACTGGCCAAAATGGCAAAACCCCATCTAAACTAAAACTACAAAAATTAACCAGGTGCGGTGGCAGGTACCTGTAATCCCAGCTACTCAGGAGGCTGAGGCAGTAGAGTCACTTGAACCCCAGGTGGCAGAGGGTGCACTAAGCCAAGATTGCGACACTGCACTCCAGCCTGGGTGACAGAGTGAGACTACGTCTCAAAAAAATAAATAAATAAAAATAAATAATAATATTAAACAGGCCAGGCATGATGGCTCATGCTTGTAATCCCAGCACTTTGGGGAGGCTGAGGCAGATGGATCACCTGAGGTCAAGTGTTCAGGGCCAGCCTGGCCAACATGGCAAAAACCCTGTCTCTACTAAAAATACAAAAATTATCCAAGTGTGGTGGGGTGGCGCCAATAATCCCAGCTACTCAGGAGACTTCAGGCAGGAGAACTGCTTCAACCAGGAGGCGGAGGTTGCAATGAGCCGAGACTGTGCCACTGCATTCCAGCCCGGATGACAGAGCAAGGCTCTGTCTCAAAAAATATATAAACATATTAAACAAAATGAGTTTTCCACAGGAAAACCAACAGCTATATTAAATTTACCTTGACTATATTACATTTCAGATCTAGTAGGCAAAATCAGCTGTACCACTACCTTTCTGCATAGGCCACTTTAAATCTTAACAACCTTTTGAGATTTTCATACCTCTTTTTGGGAGGATACCAGCTTCTAAAATAGCTGTTACAGCCACTTAGGAATTTTCACGTGACAGCAAATCAGCCATCAGGTAGATGTGAAAGTTTCTAAGTGATTTGTATGTGCTGGTTTATTGATGAAGACTAGATAAGATTTAGGTCAAGAAGGAAGACTTAATGGTGAGAAACAGTGCCAAAGAAAATACCTCTTCATTCTTTGTTGAAATCCGCTGACGGAAACTCACAGGCTTCCTATTTTCATCCACCTCATAATCCTCCTCATTCATCCATTCATTGAAAATATCAGTGTCCAAAATCCATTTCACATGAACCTAAAACCATATCAAAGCATGAATACCTACATAAATAATAAAATCACTCAAGGTTTTAAAGTATTGAAAAAGAAACAAGCTGATAATTTTCAAAGCCTCAAATGCATAAAACACATTAATAATGTAATACTACTAATGATATGTGAGTTGTAATTTACTCATCTCGATTTTTATTCCACATCTTTTGCCAGGTAAAGAAGACAAAAAAGCATCACTAATTTATATTAGACTTAGATTTTGATAGCAAAGCTCCTCAAATGTTTTTCTGAAACATTTGATCCTTATGTTCATGAAAATCACTGATAAAAACATTCAACAGCACAGAGCCAAAATCAGTCATTGCTCTAGGCACAAAGGATGTCTCTGAGTTTATTAACAACACTCTAAGTGTTGATGAAAGAGCAAATTTGCAGAGGCCTATTACCTGCCCCAACAGGTATACATGGTGCTTACGGATATCTTTCAGGGATAGCCAAGGCTGAGGTAGAAATGGAAAACTGAGAGTCAGATGGTGGGTTCTTCCCAGTTCTTTATATGGCCATCTCCCTTGTTTTATTTCATCCTTCTGAGTAAGAATTAATAACATGAAAGGTTGTCCAGATGTTGTACAAATGTAGAGAGAGAGAGAGAGATATATATACACATATAGATAGACACTTAAACCAGGAAGTATTCTTAAATCAGGAAGTATATCTGTTCCTGTCCAGTCAGGAACAGATTACAAAAGAACTATAAGCCGGAGAGAGATCCAAGATGGCCGATTAGCAACAGCTCAGGATTGTAGCTCCCAGGGAAAGCGCAAAGAGCAAGTGGACACTGCACTTTCAGACGAATTTTTGTTGTCCACAGACTGGGAGATTCCCGGCGGAAGAACCCCACCGGTCGCCAGCGCGACTCTTTTGGCCGGCGCGGCTGTTTTGACGGCGCCCCAGCGCAGTGCTTCTCAGTGCGGAGTATACGGGACTGGGTGCCCTTTTAGTCGGGCTCGGCTGGTACCATCCCCACAAGGAGAACAGCAATTGGAAGCGCTGAGGACTGAGAGTGTCACAGCAAGCACAGCTGAACCTGGGAAGGTCCAGCTCTGCGGGGAACGGGCGTCCGCCAAAGGAAAACTAAGAAAGAGAAAAACTTCATCACCGGGAGGAGAGAGATCCAAGATGGCCGCTTAGCAGCAGCTCAGGATTGTAGCTCCCAGTGAAAGAGAAAAGAGCAAGTGGATGCCACAATTTGAGCTGATTTTTTTTGGCCCCCACTCTGGGAGGTTCCCAGCAGACGAGCCTCACGGGTTGCCAGCGCGACTCTTTTGGCCGGCACGGCTGTTTTGATGGCGCCCCGGCATGGCGCTTCTCAGTGGGGAGTGTACGGGACTGGGTGCCCTTTTAGTCAGGCTTGGCTGGTCCAATTTCCACAAGGAGAACAACAATTGAAAGCGCTGAGCACTGAGAGTTTCACAGCAAGCACAGCCGAACCGAACCCAGGAAGACCTAGCTCTGTGGGGAAGGGGCGTCCAATGAAGGAAAACTAAGAAACAGAAAAAACTTCATCACCAACAAGCCGGACATCCACTCAGAAACCCAATCTGAAAGTCGGCAATTACAAAGACGACAGGTGGATAAATCCACAAAAATGGCAAGAAACCAGTGCAAAAAGGCTGAGAACACCCGAAATCAGAATGCCTCTCCTCCTACCGGGGATCGCAGCTCCTCATCAGCAAGAGAACAAGGCTTGACGGAGGATGAGTGTGATGAACTCACAGAATCAGGCTTCAGAAGCTGGATAATAAGAAACTTCTGAGCTAAAAGAACATGTTCTAACCCAATGCAAAGAAACTAAGAACCTTGAAAGAAGATTTAATGAAATGCTAACGAGAATGGACAACTTAGAGAGGAATATAAGTGAATTGATGGAGCTGAAAAATACAACACGAGAACTTTGCGAAGCATGCACAAGTTTCAACAGCCAAATAGACCAAGCAGAAGAAAGGATATCAGAGGTCGAAGATCAACTCAATGAAATAAAACAAGAAGGCAAGATTAGAGAAAAAAGGGTAAAAAGGAATGAACAAAGTCTCCAAGAAATATGGGACTGTGAAAAGACCTAATCTACGTTTGATAGGTGTAC